>VUQS01033556.1:12792-25666 GCA_015108495.1 Heterochromis multidens
TTATGTGCCAAAAAAAAAAAAAAAAAAAAAAAAAATGACCTCAGTAATACAATCAGGGTCCAAAACTGACATGCACTGATTTTTCACAGGAAGATCAGTTTACTAGCAAAAGGGGTGTATTAGTACCACATTTATATTTTATTTTGTGTTTGAGAAAATCCCCCTTGTGATGTCACTGAGGTCATCTCAGATTGTGCCTGAAAAAATAGAAAGATTAGAAATAAACAAAACCCCAGTTTGCTACAAACTGGGTATTGGGTGTTTGCAGTAGGACATACAGAGAGCAGAGGTCTAATGATATTAGACATTATTGAGCTGTAGGATCCAAAATGTAAGTACATAAGTATCACTAGTCAGCAGATATTTTCTGATATTTAGGCCTCTCACAGATACATTGGTGTCTTCGTGGATTGTCTGATGTGCACCAGTTTGAAAACTTTTACTAACAGAACACAATGGAGAAAAAAAGATGGTTAGGGTAATTTAGAAATAGTATCATCACAGAGTTTTGTTTTTTTTTCGCCAGCAGACTCATTTGTTTCCAACACTCCCAACACTATGTGCAACACTTGTTGCAGAGCAGCATCACAGCTGGAGCCATCAGTGGTGTGGAGTCAACCTATGTCTTACTGGTAATTTGCTAACTAGTGTGTGAAAGTTGACAAACAATGACTGAATCAGTTAGTAGCAGATAAGGTAATACTTTGCATGTAGATGTAGAAGCCTGCAGCCTGCAGGCTCCCCCCAAAAAGCTAATGATTTTAAACTTTGCGCCACCATAAAAGCTTCAAACCTCTTTAATATAAGTCTAACATATTTTATACATATTTAGGCATGTACACATAGGAACACTGGATTTTTTTTTAATCCCTAAAATTTTATATTAAATAGGCCTCAGAAATCTAGTGTTGTTGAGGCTCTGGTTGCGAGATAGTGGGTGGGACACAAACTGAGAGAGAGAGAGAGAGAGAGAGAGAGAGAGAGAGAGAGCGAAGGAAACAATGAGGAGGAGCGAAGTGACTGTCACGCTGCTTTTACGCTGCACAACTCAGAAGGCTCAAGTTGGAGAGACAAGGGACTGTAAACCTCCTTTTGCGTTTTGGAATAAAGTTGAGACAAGTCGCCTAGATTTAGACTGAATGGGAAAAAAGTTGAACAGAGGCTACTTGTAGATATAGTTTATACTATATATTATATTTTTTATATAATATTTTTTTCTTTATATCCGGACAGCCATGGAATGGGTTTTACTCCGTCGGACATCAATTTGTGGAAGAAAGTCCGTATTTTGGTTGCTCTTCCTTTACATAGCTGGAGGTAAGCACACAAATCTCTGACATCCATCCTTTTAGGACTCGTTTTACTGGCTCATCCGGGCGTGCGTGAACTTGTCAGTTGCGTTTTAGTGAGCAGCCAATTGATTGGAATCACAGATGGAATTTCTGTTTTAGAAAGGTCAGCTGTCACACCGAAAAAAAACCCCATCTATATGGACAAAACAAAACAGCTGAGCGCCAGCAGAAACTTAACGTGCCCGTATTATACGTATGAGACCGTCATGACAGGCCTGATGTGAACCCTCTGTGATATTAGTGAAATGTTGGCGCAGACTTTGCTATTTCATATTTTAACCTATTTTAAATAGTTTCTGTTTCTGATCGTCGTGCTTTTCACCACCTACACTTCAACACAGCTACATTGTAAGCTTTTTTCTTGCGACGCACACGTGTCTCTTAAAGTTTTACTGAGTTCGTTTGTTGCTGTTTTGAGACAGAACATCTGGTGTGGAGCTGTTTAAACCCCCGCCATGGGATGCAGCCCAGTGGAGTGTAAATCCAACTTAAACACGGCCACTTTTAGACTGACGAGTCCAGAAAAGTGCCCCAAAACTTGAAACTAAATGCAACGAACACGAAAAGAAACGTCAACAACAATACAACAAAAGTGATAATCTGAAAAAATATGAGGAACACAGTTCCTTGGCTACGTGTGCCAAGCGGTGCAAGAACTACACATGCAGCAATTTATCCACTTAATTAGTCCACGGTTTTTGTTTCCTTGGAATTTCTTGGAAATTCAGCTGGGAGCTGTAATCATATGCAGACTTTATTTATTTATTTTTAATAAAAGGGACTTTGGCATTGCCTGAAGTTTAGGCAACTGACGCTGGAGGAGAGAAGAGAAGCAGCTGTTGCCTCCGGGGCGCAGGGTTCTTCACTTCAAACGTCGCTTAAAATTTGGAGAGGTTATCAGTTTTCGCCTTTAGGATTTAGATAAGCTCACCCAAAGGCAAATTTAATGTTTTACTTAAACTTTAGGCTAATTCCATATTATTTAATGCATTTTATAACAGTTGTCTGTAGGTGTTAAGATTTAAAGCCAAGGCATTTAGTGACTCATATAACATTTGATATGTTTCTGAATTGTCAATGCAGCACAATGAAACCTAGATCTTTAAGATTAAACTCTGCAGTTGCCTCCTTTCAGTCCTGTTATGTCTTTCTTGTTGGGTCGTTTCCTTCCTTTCAGTCTATGGCAAAAACAGCTGTTTGTGCCACTGCCAATAGTGGGTGTCTTCGCCATAAAATATAACTGGAACCAAACAGTGCCTAGTGAGTCAAAAAATTACTCTCTCTCTGCTTCTTTTCTCCTCGTGTTGTGGCAGGGATCGTGTCATGTTTGGTCTCATGTCCTAAATGGGCAAATCTTTACCTATGTAGTAATAAGGTGAAGATGATGGAGTAGGGGGAGGCCCCTCCTTGTTTTGTGATTTTTCTGGTCATCAGATTTATAAAGGTCTGTACATTTGCAGTGAAATCCTGATATGAATCACCAGAATCAGTGGCCTTCATGCTGCTGTTAAGGGGTTTTCTCTCACAAGGGTGTTTCTCTGAACAGCCCAAGGACACAGCAATGACCACTGCTGATATAACCGTGACTCTGCTTTTAACCTTATACAACCTAAGATATTAAGACATTTAACTATACCAGAAAAACAGTATAACGTAGGATTATGGAATGAAAAACAGGAAGGCAAGGTCATAGTAACAGAGGAAGCTAGTTTATAATAATGAAGTCAGTTTTTAAAAATGATGTAATAACTGTACTTTTCCCATTTTGAAAGGACAAAAAGGCCCACATCTGCTTCCAAATGAGAGTTCACCTTCATTTGTAAAATGAGGAAATAATCTTGCAATCATGTTGTAAAAATGCTTACAAAACTGTCATTACACAACCATTTACACGCTATTTAAGGAGATGAAAAAGAGGAAGACAGATTAAATAGTGCACACTTTATTTGGAAAATGTTGTCAGAAATTAGTTCAAAAAGTACCAAAAGGCACATCAGATTATTATAAGAAAATGTAAATCTCCAAACGCTGACCTGCAGTTGTGACCCATAACCACTTCCCTTTGTGACAAGTTAGTATGTGAACACCATATTTAAAGGCTTCCTGCTGCTGAAAAGGTGCATCTGTTTGCCATTTCATGCCACGAACTTCAACTGAAACTCTCTTACTTTAGAGAGGTGCTAATCTCCTGCTGGTTTCATTAACATGCTGTAATGGGTTGGATAATCATTACCATTACAGTGGGTGTGAAAAGGGTGGGGTCTTTGTTGGGAAACAACAGTTAGAAGTAGAGGATTAATGGAGTTTGAGAACACCAGATTTATCTGTAGGGTTCAGCAGATTCTGTACCATGAGGTTTTATCACTGTATACTCTCATAGCAGGGTTATCCAAGTCATCAAACTTAGGAGAATTTTAGCACAATTAATATATGTTAAATTAACACAGGCTATGCTCCATGTCTGGAAAAAAAAAAAGCTGTCCGTGGCAACATGTCCTAAACAGGTGGCATTCTGCCTTAATACAAAGGAGGGCCTGTTTCTGGGCCCTTGGGGGCTATCAGGATCCTGAGAACAGAGATCACAGGAGGAAACCTATATGTATAATTGAGCCAAAAAGATGCCTGTTGTATACATGCAAAAGAAATCTTGACTGTTCCAGATACATGGCATAGCTTGCTGGTTTGGAAACCACATCAAGACAGCTCAGGTAGTGCTGATACTGCAAACACCAGCCACTTGGCGTGCTAAAAGAAATCATATTCATTTCCTCCAAATACCCATTCAAAGATCACAGGATTGTCAGTAAGAAATATAAAGTGCACATTAGTGCTTCTTAGCTGTTCCCCTAGCAATTAGCTAATGTTTAGCTATATTTACAAAAAATAGTCTTTATTTTCTCCTTAGATATACATCACTTCTGTAAAATAGGTCTAGAGAAAGCTTAAAGAGCTGTCAAAATGAAGGCAGGGAGGAAGGTAGGGTGGGTGTGAAACAGGAGAGGAGAAGGGCTTCCCCTCCTATTGTCCCAATAGGAAGACAGGAACAGTGGGGGGGATAAAGGTTTCACTTTAATCACCCTCCCTGGTCTTCCTATTGCTTTTCCTAACACACAATAGCTAGTGCAGAGTTCAGCCCTGAATACAGAATCATGACATGGACCTAATATTGTGTGACCCACACACACAGGTTGCACACATACTGTGCAAACAAATATGCCAGCCAATGAAAGAGAAAAGGTGATGAACTGTTCAGTTGTATTTAATAGCCAGCTGCATCTAAATCAGCTGCTGTTAATATTTAGACAAAAACAGTCACGTGCTTATTAATTCTGGCTTGTTTGTATCTTCCCCTTTCAGCAAAGTAGCAGTGCCAGTACACAGTAGTTAAATCCACTCTAATCATATTGAAAGCAAAAGTTTCTACAGGCTTAAAAATTCAAGCATGTGGCAGTGTTTTCAGTGATCCCCCAAAACTTACGTAATTAGTTTGAACATTTAAATAAAGTACTGATAAATAAGATGAAATAATTAAATAAATTACATAACTACATACAATAATAACACAAAAACTGAAAGAATAAAACATGGAGCTTTTAAATTACTTTTCTTTCTTCATTTATCAGAGCTAGTTCTGATCAAGAATGTATCTCATGTTTCATAATCAGCACGGAAAGACTTAAAATGAAGCAGTGGCTGTTAATAGAGAATGCATTGCCACAAGCAAATCAATAGAACAGGTCGAAATGAATCTGTGCAGACACAAAGAGTTGGGACCAAAGGTTTTGGTCGGCTGCAGAGAATTTTTAGATTTGAAATTAGGTCGTGTCACTTTTACGCTTGGGATATGGCTGCACTAAGATAGGCAAAATAAAGTTAATCACCTGCTATTTGAATAATCAAGTAATTGCATAAGTAATGTACAGGCTGGCTAATTTATTATCTTACATTATAGGAAAGCAGATATTTAGGATTTTTTAACAGTTGGTCAAACAAAAAGAATAAAGATGCTACTTTGTGAGCAAGATAATAATGACTGGCATTTTACAAAGTCTTCGGATGTTTTGTGGGTCAAATAATTTAGTTTAATCAAGACTCTTATTTACAGATTAATCCCAAACAAGCAAATAGTGAGAGTAAATCAGCAGGAACAGTTATCTCCAGTGCTATAATTACTGGCGTTGCCAATTATTGTGGGTAGAGGTGCAACTTGCTTGAGGTTTTCAATCCATAAAGAATCATGTAGCAACAGCTGGAGCCATTCAAGTTTGGCTGTATGGAATAATGAGCAAGAAAGGAGGAGTGGGAGTGTGAGTGTTCCAGAGCAACTCAGGAAGGAAGTCCACTCCTCAAATTTTCAAAACTCCACCCTGGTCATCCCAAGCACACACAGACACACACACACACACACACACACACGTTTACTGTAAAATCTTGCCATGGCGTCACTGTAAAATGTACACATACGTGGGCATACACTTCTTTCTCTGCAGTCCACCAACACACATACTTGCATGCAGCCTTCCTGTCATTTATGCAGAAGTAAGCATTCTTAGATCATCTGTTACAAAGGCTGATCATTACAAGGTAATGATCTATGTCTGTTGACAAAGCTAGAGAATGACAGCGTTTTACACTGCTGTTTTACAACATACATCATTTATCGTCTGGTTGTGTTTTATAGATTATGTTGTGTCTGCATTAAGGTAAGGTTTAGAGAGTGGTGTCACACTGCTTAGCCTGAGGATGTGTTTATTTTTGTTGTGTTTTTGCAATGCAACAATCACTAAAAGCACACATTTTATGTTTATCTATTCATGCATTCCTCTGCAACACTGAAGAATTCACAACAGGATGTGGTTGAAGACAGCGAGTGAGAGAGGGAGAAAGGTTTATGCAGTATGTAGAGAACAGGCTCACAGCTGTGTAGCCGGTTTCCTGAATGTACATAAAAAGGTATGTGCAGATGATCTCTGTGAATGTATACTCTTTTGAGAATGAAACGGCTATTTCACAACAATTGCTGTGTAATAATAACGTACAGCAAAAATGACATTTAAAGTTAATAAACAGAACATCAGACAGTGTCTACACTGTCCCGATTTTAATAGATAAAGAAGTTCGTGCATATAGTTCTGTAGCTCAGAAAAAGGAACAAGCAATTTAACTCCACTAAGGACGTTAGTGTATTTGTTCAAGAAAGCAAACTATGCATGGTTTTTAACCACAGTTTAAATGTACAAAATAGGAACCAAACTGTGCATAAAAACCTAGGAAGCATGCAGAACAGACCACAGAAGTGGTTGGACTTCAGCTTTAAGGCCGTGTTAAGTTTGGCAGGTGACAAAATTACTACTTTCGCTGTGGTTACATGTGTAATGACTCACTATACCTGGCAGGAATTCAGCTCAACTTTTAGGTACACAAGTAATTTCAGCAGACCTGCCATTTATTTTAATTTCAAATTGCTAAAATACATTATTATTAAAATGTCACTGTAGAGGTTTATCCTTTACTCTTTAATTTTCATATGCATTTTTCTTCATGCAGTTTGTACCCTGGAAAAACCAGCTGCTAAACCAAATGTGACTTATATTTGTACTTCCTTCTTTCCTCTGGTTTTTCTGTGTCATCTGTAGATAACTATAGGGAATTTGTGTAATCTGAACTGATGTCAGAATAATAACAAGCATGGCTAATATTACTCTGACCTTGTTACTCTGTGACCTTGTCATCATGGCAAAACACAGTGCTGGAGACACCTACTATAGAAGGACAAACACAAAGGTGGTTTTGTGTACTTTTGAGTTTTACAGGTGTTGTTGAGACAAAATATATATATATTTTTTTTGCACTGAGCACTTTTCTAAAACTACATTACAAAGTGCTTTACTCAAGCAACAAAAAAAGCAGATCATAAAAAGTAAAATAACAGCTGTACAAGATAATAGGGAAATAAAAAAAAATGATGCTGTATATAAGTAAGATAAAATAAGATAGATAGTTTCTTTTGAACATTTAAAAGGATAAAGTACAATTGACATATATGGACATTCAATAAAACAAAATACCAACTATCTTAATCATCTGTATGTAAGTAACTCAAATTTTATGCTCAAAAAGGAGTAGGAAGAATTATAAAGTTATATGATCCTACCCCTCCTTCCTGTTTAATGAATGATAGCAATATTTATCTTACTTTCAAATGACCTGCCAATGGTCCGTATACATGTACAAGTGCATTCATACCTACACATTGATATGCATACAACAAATATATGCAATTATAAATCTATACATACATTCACCTATACTATACATACCTGTACCCTTAGATTAACACACACACACACACACACACACACACACACACACACAGAGAGGAAGTGCACTACATAATCTTCATCATCATATATAAACCTTTATCTGGTGCACACACAGTATTTTTGAAGATGCAAATGATCTGAGAACTTATTTGCATCACTGTTGTTGTTGGTGTGATCCTATTAAAAGATGGCCTCTAGTTTCACTGTCCCACCTCTTTCAGTAGCAACACCCTAATGTTAGCATCCCTAAACTGAAGAGCAGCCAGGGAGGAAGTACTGTCTGAAAGGAAGTTATCTGTGTTACCTACATTCTTCTATTTTTTGTCTTTTCTCTCTAGCCAAAGGTGAGATACACCACTCCCACTCCACACTGATTGCTTCTCCCCCCCACCTGTACTACACCTGTCCTGAAGGTGCAACTGTCACAATGGTGTGTGCCCAGAAAGGTACCCTGTTAAACCCCGAAGATGTTGAGAGGAGCTTTTGGTTCTTCACACCTCACAGTGACCAGCACTGTACACCAGGGATAGGCCCACGGAACAGTCATTTGCACCATAACCACACCTTGCCACCAGGAGTGGAAAGTGGAAAAACAAAGCATGACCATTGGGTGACTCTACAGAATGTGAAACCTTTGGACCAGGGTCGCTACTGCTGTGTGATCGTGGAAGCAAAGGAGGATCATAAACATGGTAAAATTGTGCAGAAATCCTACAGCCATGTTGTTCTCCAGGTTACACCGCGTAAGTATGCCAAATGTTTGGGTGTCAGTGTGCAGTAAGTTTGTATTTGGTAGATGGAAGAAATGACGCTAATCAATATATTTTACAAGCAGCTAAAGCGGACAAGGCTTAGTTTCCCCTAATCTACATGATGTTGTACATGTGCTGAACAGTGAAACTTGATCTAACCACTGCTGCATTTTGACACAAGTAAGAAGCAATCTATTTATTATCTCTTTCCAGCGAGGAATGGACATCAGAATTGCACTGCCTGGGATCCCACACCAACTGGAGGTATGAAACCTTATTCAAGCCTTCATAACCAATAAATATCTGGGTCAGTTATTCCATGATATTATTTAACTCACAGTCTGTCTGTCACTTCCCTAGGCTCTGTGCCAGTGGCCTTGGCTATAGCAGCCTGCATCGTGGCTCTGCTCTCCCTGCCTCTTATTCTGGTGCTTGTGTACAAACAGAGGGAGAATTCCCCATCAGGAAGACGTATGTATTACTAATGTGCATGAACAGTCACCCAAACACACACAGCTTAATTTCCATCTACATGCTTTGGGCCACATAAGTCTCTCACACTGGGCTTCCCATAGTGTTTGTTCTGACACGTTTCCTGTCAGTGAGCTCGATTAACTGTATTTCACACAGTAGGAAGCACATTCATACTCTTTTTGTAGTTTTCCGCTTTGATTCAATTCGCTTACAATAGCCCATTTCCTATTTCCTCTCTCCCAGGTGGACAGGAGCTGGTGAGGATGGACAGGTAAGGTTTCCCACAGGCAGCTGATCTCAGAGACCAACTTCAAAACACAGCTGCTCTTTAGAATAATATAACTGTGTACATGCTAGCCACAACATTTGTGACACAATAGCTAGATTCAACCTACTAGCCTCATTAAAATAAAGAAGTTAAAACTCTGCTGAACTTTAAATTCCTTAAGGGATTTTATACCATACACATTTTTTTTTTTTTTTTTAAGAAAATGACGTTTCCTGTATATGCAGATCCTACTGCTAATCATTTTGGTGTAATATTTAATGGTCATTACTGAACAGCCCTTGTTAAATCAGAAGTGACAAACATGAAACTCCTGTATGTCTCAAGCAGAGTTTTGAAACAGTTTACTCGGTGATATCGAAATTTTCTACCTGTGATCATGCTTCTCTTTCCTGTGTGTGTGTGTTCAGTGAGACCCAGGGCCACGAGAACCCAGTGTTTCTTGGGGGATCACCAGAGACAAAGACCCGCACTGTTTCTCAGATCATGACCAGACAGTCCTCTGAGACAGGTCGCCACCTGTTGTCTGAACCGGGAACACCCCTTTCTCCTCCGGCACATGGGGACGTATTCTTCCCAGCAGAAGGTAGGACGCCCCGAAAAAAGTGTAGATCACAGTTTTTCAACCACAGCTTGTACTAGTGCGATATTTGAGGCCAAGTAGTTGACATAAGGGACCTTCCACTGGCTAACATCAAAGCACAAAGAAAGAAGTACAAGTCATCTCAATCTTAGAGGTCATTTACATGGCTAATTGGATGCCTTTCAGAGTGAGTGTGCATTATATTTATTGTTAGGTTATTAATTAATTTTGAATGAATACACCTCACTTTGTTCACATTTATTTCATGCTCAAATCATGAAAAAAAAAAGTACCGGTATATGCATGTTGCACAAGGAGAAGGAGTTTTGCAAGCACCTATATCAGAATGTGCACTCAGTATGGTAAATGACTGATGCAATCAACGAAGAACCACTTGTTCTTTTTGTGCTTTTGCTGAAACATCCTGCATTTGGTGGAAGTGTTGGCGGAAAGATGCTCATGTATTTGTAGTGCAAAACTGCACACTCAGAACAGCTGTGCTGAGTCTTACATGACTAAGAAAATATATTGTGCAAGGAATTTAATCCCCCCCCCACACACACATACACAACTGAAACCACCGCCTTACACTGTCCTCTTCTGAATTCTTCTCACAAGTCATTCTCCACCCATCACCATTCTCATTTAACACTAATGGCCCCTTCAGTTATTCCTTCTGACTCAACTTGAAATAATATTGAAACATTAGTTACGGTTAAGGGATTGAATCCTTAGTGTTTTTCTACCGATTCCTGGGACACCTGTGCAGACATTCCAGGCATACTGACGTGGATTGCCCCATTTCCTTATGGCACAGTTTAAAATGTGCATGGGAAGAGGGCAAGGAACAGCTTACTGAACATACAGCCTTAAGCAACGCATAAGGTTTAAAACATTGTAATGTGTGATTATGGACAAGCCTTACTGAAGCTCAAACAGAAATGAGACACATAAACATAAGATAAAAAAAATTGTGCCAATAATCCTGAAATCTTATTAATGTGCTGCAGTTTTGGCCTATACGATCAAACAGAATTCTCTTACTGGGTAGTGGAGAAACCTCTTTCATTGCCTGATGTAATCTCTATGTTTCCCCTCTGCAAAGAAAGTCAAAATTACTGATTTGACAAAAATTCTACATAAAAAAACAATATCTTTTACATTTGTCAAGGAGGATTTTCCCTGCCAGAGCTCATTTCCTTCAGTGGTCCACAGATGTTACGCAGAAATACACAATTTCTCCTAAGGTTTCATGTTACGTGTATAGAGGCCACACTTGAGCTTTCTTCTTCATATTTTCTGACTTACTGACCTTCAGCTTTGCAGAATTCAACAAGCAGCACTTCCCTATTATCATCAGCATGTCGCAACCCAGACTTTAGGCCTTGTTGTTCTGCTTTTTAATGGGTTTCCAGAAACACAAGTAATTCTGTGGAATTAATCAGTCCATGCGTGTCTGTAGTATGCTGAGAAGTAGGAGTTTTGGAAAAAAAAAAAGAAAAGGAAATTCTTTCATTCTTTCATTTCACTTTTGAAAGGATCTGTTACGTTTTGGGCAGGAAGTGCAAATTTACATGTTCAAACTCCCTCGTATCTAATTTTCCACATATCAGCAAAAAAAAAAACAAAAAACAAAAAAACCCAAAACATGAAACATGAAATATGTGTTTGTGTAGGTGGATACCTCTTATGATTTCTGTGCTCTCACAGACATGCACTGTTTTTACTTTCAGACACCATCCCTGAGTCTCCAGAGTTCCTGCAGGTTTAAAGAGGAGCTAAACTTCGCTCATCACTCAAACTGCTAATCTGGAAACACTCCTGCAACTATCTTCCTCTTCTCTCTGTCTTCAGACTGATGTTGTCCTTATGAGCCATCTCAGAATAACCCAGGATTTTGGTCTGTACATTGTCTGGACTAAAGGAGGGGAAAAGGCTGCATTTTTTGGATTCATAAACTATTTCCACCTGCAACAACAGCTGCAGGCAAAAAGTGAACTTTAGATCATGACCACTTGTGTGTAGCTGGATTTGTGCTTCATTTTACATCCAAACACTGGCAATGGTGTGCGAACCATTAATTAGCATCAGGTACCTTGTTTGGATGAGGCACACTGTGTATAATTATGCTGGCATGTTTTTGATTCCAACCCTAAATAACTCACGTTGCCTGATGTCTGCATACTTCGTGTCAGTATTACGATTTCTATGTGCCCGTAAGCTCACCAACCAAAGATTAATGTTATAGAAAATGTGTAGGGGTGGCATGTTGTTTAGGGTAATTCAAACCCTAAAGAACTCACATTGACTTCCTGTGTCACTCTTGTGGTTTCTTTGTGCCAGTAAGGGGGCCAACCAAAGACCTATGTTATAGTAAATGTATCTTTATATGTTTGCTAACTGTGCAAGCTGTCAAAGAAGCAATTCTAAGGATTACTTGCTACTGTGGTAAACCTGGCACATGAAGGTTGGAAAAGTCGACGGTTACATTTCCAGAAACAAAACAGTTTTTTTCTTTTTTCTTCTTCTTTAAAAAAACAAAACAAAACAAAAAAAACTGAACAACTGGTGTAAAGGCGACTTAATGCCTTTCTCTCCTTTTTGTCATTATAATTAGGAAGTCCATACCAGTGACCTGCCAGTCATCAGAGAAGTGCCAATATTCTTGTGCAAGTTGACAGTTTTTATAGTTTTGATGGCAATAGGTCATTCCTCTGTTTTACTTCAAATTGGCCTTACCATCCTTACTCTTCCTTCTTTGCTACCTCAGTTATGTATCAGCGCTGTTGCTTTTAAATGTTCCCTTTCCTTCCTGTGCTAGAAATGCAGCACTTCACAGTGGCCTTAAATATTCTCATACAGTGCTGAAAACTGCAGTAAGCCCTTAGAAAATAAGTTTTCATTTATATATATATAGCTACTGATGATCTTGCTTGTGCTTGTGTACAGCTTAATAATTAAAAAAAATGTTTATTGTTTTTTCCTCTTGAATGTAGTCACATTTTTATTAAAAAACAACAAAAACTTTAAAACTATTTAATCACTGCAATAAAATGTTTTATGGATTTTTTTTTTTTTTTTTACATTTTTTTCTGGATTTGACT
>VUQS01033556.1:25686-43480 GCA_015108495.1 Heterochromis multidens
AAAAAAAAAAATAATTTTATTTTTTTTTTTTTTTTAAAAAAAAATGTTTTTTTTTTTTTTTTTTTTTTTTTTACATTTTTTTCTGGATTTGACTGTGGTAATGTGTGTGTTAGTATTCATTTCTATTTGTATGTGTGCAATGGGGCTGATAATTATCAAACATTGTAAGCGAAAGTGTGGAGTAATAGCTTTGAAATGTTAACCAAAGATCAGTCATGACAAGGTGGCTTGAGTGAAAAAAAGATGAAGTAGAAATGAATACACTGTTGATACTATTTGGTTCGTGTATGACTGTAAAACCACTGGTGGGTTTTTTTTTCACACTGAGGTAAAACGTGTAGAGCAGGTGCTTGGCGGAAATCTTCTCTAGAAAGATGTGTAGCAGGTGTACAGTTCAGGGTATTATGTACATATGTTTTTCTTTACTAAGGGTTAATTCTTGTTCTTGTGTTTGAGCGCTTGTGTTTTCAAGTATGCCTGCTTATGTGTGTCTGTGTATGTGAGTTTTCAAATCTCGGATTATATGATTGTGTGAGTGCATGTTGACATGAGTGCGAGAGTTGACATAATACAAGAGGGTTGTATTAGACATAGATGCCGAGAAAGCATGTTTGTTCTGTATATTACATTTGAATTGTGCTCTTAGTGGCTTTTATAATAAAATGGAGCTCTTAAACCTTAAAGCCTTGTGTCTCTCACATCATTGTTCCTTTCAAATGGCAGGTCTCCAAAACTATTAAATTACAAGGACATACTGCACTTGCTGTCTGGGGAGCCATCACAGATAGAACAAGGTTGTTCCACTTGTGTGCTTCTAAGATGGTGCACACCAGAGGGAGACTGCCAGTGAGGAGAGAAAATGATAAAACAAGCTTAGCATCTAGTTTCATGAGAAAAGACAGAGCTAGATGAAAAGTGACAATCCCCGGTGATGGCCATTGTTTTCTTTCCAGCTTTTTCTGCAGCCTTACATCAACTATTTATACAAAGAGTTCCATTATTACAGGTGTGCACCCATGTCTAGACAAATAAATTTATAGTACAACAGTCTGTCACATGACAATGGATGCATTTGTGACTCATAGTACAGTACATAGTTGCTTCTGTCTAAGCGCATGAACAGTTTTTCTAAGCAGGAAAAGAAGAAATGTGAATTGTGGCTTTCCTTTTGACAAAATGAGGTGTTTTCAGTGTCTTCAAAGCCAATTTTCTTATACAGAATATCAACAAACTGTATTTAATTTATTTTGTGTGCTATGTGAAACATGTCTGTCTTCCTGTGTTTCATATTCGTCCTGTGCCTTAATTAAGTCAGGCAGATAAAGAGGCATTAAACAGAACTCAAGAATTAAACCATCTGTTGGACAAGTGTTAGCAGTATGTGTTAGTAGGACAATGACTGACCAAAACTGGGCTCTGTATAAGATGTGATGCTGAATCCTCTTAATGACCTCTTTCTGTTCAACAGCATTATTAGACTTTATTCATAACTTAAGACACACTTGAAACTCAATTTAAAATTGAATTTAATCATATTTTCAATCAATTATTTAAACATTTAATTGAATTCTAACTATTTCTTATGTATAATACTGCACGTGTGTTACTTGAGAGCTTAAATACATTATTAGTACACTGAAAATAACCCAACCATCCATCCATCCATCCATCAATTTTTTTCCACTGAAGCTGGAAGCCTATCCCGGCTATCATAGGGCGAGAGGCATGGTACATCCTGGACAGGTCGCTGGGCTAACACATAGGGCCAGATTTACTAAATGGGGCAAAATAGCGTGTGAGTACCATCCCCAAATAGCACTCATAGGTTTGTTTAGTTTTACGGTTGATTTACAAAAGTTGTGCCGTTTTTTCAACACAAATGCAGTCAGTTAATTTGAATACTAAGTGCAAAAAAGAAGACATGCTTTTTTTTGGCATTAAATATCAGTGCAATTAGCAGTAAACTGCATGTTGTAATCTCTGAGTTCCCACCTTTTACACACAATCTTGTTGCTGCGCTCTCTTTGTAAATACTGACAGTACTTTGCCAGTACTTCAAAACCCAGTTTGTGCTGGTGCAACGCATTAGTAAATGTGGCCCATAGAGACAGACAATCATTCATGCTCACATTCACATCCACAGTCAATTTAGAATCACCAATTAACCAAACCCCATGCGTGTCTTCGGACTGTGGGAGGATGCCGGAGTACCCAGAGAGAACCCATGCAGACACAAGGAGAACATGCAAACTCCAGAATGGATTAAAACCCAGAACATTCTTGCTGTGAAGCGACAGTGCTAACCAATACACCACCATGCCATCCCTAAAAATAACCCACTTTCAGTATATCAGTCATGAATGAATGGAAGTACAGAAGGTAGACAAATGACTTTTTCTTTGACCTGAATAAGATGTAATGTCATTTGCAAACACAACGCAGGATTAATTATTTATCATTTTGATGAATTCAGCATCAAGTACTCTCAGTGATTTAAGAGTAGTCAAAGAAAAAATGTTGGAATTGAATTTGCAGCACTTTTGTAATGTCATGCTTACTTCTGTGCCTTACCGACAGAGGTGGTGTGCCGTCATCTTCCACAGTGACTGTGAGTCGGTACTCGGCCTGGCGCTCTCGATCAGGAGGGGCTGGTCGTGTCACCATCTCTCCGGTCACTCGGTCCATGCGGAAGGTCAGGTCCTGGTTTCCAGCAGTGAGGTAGTAAAACAGCATGGCATTGGGACCGATGTCTCGGTCTGTAGCCATCACACGGAGGACTGATGTGCCTCCTCCAACGTTCTGCAAAATACATCAAAAAAGAAACCTTGTTAAAATATGGATTTAAAAAAAACTGAATACAGAAATATTTCTGTATAAATTGACATCGCCTACTTGCTTAGCTTCTGTTTAAAAGCCAGATACATAAAGACTTCTGCAAAATAAAATTCAAATTCATGAGTGGATAAAAAGATCATGTGTTGAGTGCATCCCTACCTCACTGACGCTGACATTGTAGCCCCTCTGGCTCTCAATAACAGGTGCATTATCATTAACATCCAGGATGTTGATAGTGAGTGAGTGATCTGTGTGTCTAGGAGGTGAGCCATTGTCAGTGGCACGAACCTGTAACAATACATGTGAACTGATGTGCATTAGAACACAAGCCTCGGCATGCATTTTGATACCTGGCATAAAACCCCACAGAGGATAAATACATTAAGTGCATGCACTTATGTCTTAGAATATTAAAATTTGTTTCTGTGCAATATCTTGTACTGGAAAGCAAGATTGCCATATCATTTATTTTGTGGGAAAATATTAACATCAATAATATTAAAACATGATCAATAAATGAAAAACATGCTATTTGTATCTTCTGTCACTACAAGACTATAGTGTCAAAAAAATGTACAGTATGTACAGTACAGTATGAATGTGAAGAAGACACAGGTATCTGGTGAAAACTGTCATTTATAGTGGATTGCTGCCTGACCTTCAGTAGATAGCGGTCTACGGACTCTCTGTCCAGAGGAGCATTGACATAAACTTCCCCATAAGTATGGTTCACCGTCTTGATCATGAACACATCTTCCATGTTGCCTGCCACCAGAGTGAAATTGACCTGGCAAGGAGTAATAATTCAGAATGAGAGAAAGAAAAAAGGAAGGCAGACAGTGACTGATTGAATGTCAGGTGACTGGAGTACAGTGGCATTTCTTCCATTCAGAAACTGTAATCCAAAAGTTACCCATGGGGGTGTGGGGATTTTTTAATAGCTTTTTTTGTATTAATCAAGTACATGAAGAAATAAGATGAATGAAGACAATGTTCGTAGGTCCGCAGCTTGCACAGTAGGTAGTAGCAAAAAAGAAAAATGTCAAAATCTGAGCGAGCTGATGTGAAACTGAAATAATTTGATTTCTTGTAATGCTGTCTACGGAAGTGAATACTTGTAGTACTTGTGCCACATTACAAGATACACAAACTAAAATAAGTGAAAGTGAGTTATAAATGTCACATCCACTGTTGAGATGCCTGGAAACCATGCTTACTCAATTTAGCATATGCTATTTAAGAAGTGAAAAAATAACGCAGCATATTTGGGAAGAAACATCTTTTTGCCTTGTGCCGTAAGTGCATTAAAACAGTATAAAAGATTTAAGTGTAAGCGCCAAACGTAAGATCTTAATTTTTTTTCTGGTGTTCTTTTTAAATCCATCTGTATTTATTTTTCTGGATCCTCACCAGTCCGTTTAATCCAGCATCTCTGTCCTTTCCCAGAACTACTGCCACCCTTTTCCCCCTGGGTGTGTTTTCTGGGATGACAACTGAAGTATCAGATGTGATGTCAAACTCTGGACTGTTGTCATTCTCATCCAGAATGGTGATGGACACCTGTACAGAGGTACGATCAAATGGAGGTTAAACTGCAGATTAGCAAAGTAATACTTACCTTTAATATTAAATAAGCCCAGGTAAACTAAACTAGAAAAACATCACACTACACGGTGAACACATTTAACGTTATACTTAACATTCAGGGAAAAGAACATAAAGTCTTACCTTCTACAGTTCCAATGAGAAATGCAATTAATAAAAGAGGAAGGCCATTAAGTTTTCTGCACCAGAATAGACACAAATACATGCAGTAATAAATCCACAAGACACATTAAAAAGAGGGGTAGGCCTGAAACAACACAATTCACAATAAAGGGACATACCACAGTGGAGTCCTTTTTAGGTCCTCCATCATCAGCAACAACAGTCAAGGTGTACATATCCCCTTTTTCTCTGTCCAGAAGGCCTGTTACTGTGATGCGGCCCTGACACAACACACACATCAGCAGATACTTTAACCTACATACGAGAGTCCATACAAGATGGAAGTCCCAGTGTGACAGGGAACACAAGAAAAATAACTAGAAAAACACAAATCAACAAAGGAATCCCCATTTCTCATCTATCAAAGGAATCAAATGACTTCAAAGCACACAAGCACTTTGATCAGCTTACAGTCATACAGCAACACGAGTGTTAGCCTAAATCACAAGGGATGAGGCGTTACTGAGTCGCATTGCGGTTAATGGATGAAGCATATTTGACAGAAGGTGGGTGCAGCCTTTGAAGTACATAAAAAAGAGGCATCCACATTGTGCTCAAATGATCGGTGACCTTTCCTCCACCTCCCCCCTCCCCTCACCGTGACGCTGTCTATCTTGAAGAGGGCCAGAGCTGCAGGCGATGTGTCGGGGTCAAAACGGTACTTCAGCTGGTTCAAATTGTCGGCAGACTGTGCCTGCACCTGAACCACCTCTGTCCCTGTGGCAATGTTCTCACGAAGCGAAGCCTCGTAACCAGCGGAGAAGAAGGCCACAGCCTCATCCAGCTCATTAAGTAACGTGACGTAGACAGTGCAGAAGCCTCGGTGGAACGGTGGAGCTTGGTCGGTGGCTGAGACATTCATGAGATAGGAGGTCTTGGTCTCGTAGTCCAGGTAGTCCACGGTGGTAACCAGACCAGTGCTTACATCCACCTCAAACTTGCGGTCTGAGCCAGATACAAGGGCGTAGGCAACAGCTCCACCATCACCTGAACAGAAAGAGAGGGGGTGGTAGGAAAAAGGAGTCAATAAAAAAAAAAAAACTTATAATAAAAAGGTGTTTTTTCCCCATTTACTGTTACTAAGAATAACAACTTCAAAACTTTGTAACATTGTTAGAGTGAAGCTATAGTTACAAGATGCAACCATCTTCCTTGATTCTGTGTCTTATTTAGCACAGTTATCAACACTGTTCTCTTGGATATTTGATATTTATTTCAGTTTCAGGCCTGATCTAATGTTTTGGAAAATGTATGTCACAGCACAAGATGCGTCAGAAGGTGTCTAAGCAACACTTTACCCGACGGGAAGTGAATAAGAGGAAGTTTGTGCTATGGAGCAGAAGTAGAGATTTAAATGCCAGTTGCAATGTTTCATACACACCAGAGTTGCAAAACCAGAGGAAAAAAAAATAAAGAAGAGATTGGTTTGGCGTCGTTGGAGAGGCACCCACTATTGTTAGGTTTATTGATCTACAAACTCATGACAGTGCAAGCTAAGCAGTTCTGTGATGTTCAAAGGTGCAGTCTATGCTAAATGCCACTGCTAAATATGTATTTCTGTTTTCTGTTGTGTGTTACATGGAGAAAACCTGATGCTGAAGGGTTATTAAAAAGAACTGACATCAAACTTCATTCCCTGTCCTTCCCTCTTTTGGGTCATTTGAAACTGGACTTACCGGTATCAGGGTCTGTGGCACGCACCACAATCACAGAGGTGCCAATGCCAGCAGTCTCTCTTAGGCCCAGACGGTTGTACTGTTGCTGGGTAAACACTGGCACCTCATCGTTGGCATCGTCAACATATATGATCACCTGAGGAAGAGACATTAGGAGAAGGTAAACTTTGAGTAATATAGTCTGTTGGAAAGGGTTTAGTCATTTTATTAACTCATCCAGCAATCAGACCACAAAGATCAAAATCAAATTCCCACGTGAAAGGGCTGGGTTGGTTGAAGTGCACACTTTTTGAATAAATATATCAAATAGCCACATAAAAGACAATAAATTCACCTTTACACAAAATGTATCATAATACACATAATATATATTCTTCACTGGTTGTGGTAACTCTGCTTCTGCTACCCTCCGCTTTCTCACCCTCACAGAGCTCCTCATGCTGCCTTCATCACTGTTGTATGCCTCCACTTCCAACATATGGGAGCTGCTGGTTTCTCTGTCCAGAGCCCTGAGGCCTCTTGTCACCAATCCGGTCTGTCGGTCTATACTGAACAGATTGTTGCTGTTCCCTGCATGCATCACAAATACGAGCACGCAGACAGAGAGACAGTAAGAGGGAGGGAAGGTGAGACAAAGCCAAGAGACTTCAACAAAAATGCACATTTAAAACATTTAATCTAGTCCCAATGTTTGCTTAAGTCCACTACAGCCATCTGCCAAGTGGGTAATTTCACTTGCTGACACAGCAAATTAATTTGTTTAAAGAGCCTGTCATTACCGGTATTCTGACTCTTTGGCAAGACCTGACTCATACACACTGAGAAGCACCAAAGCAGAGGAAACAGGAGGAATGATCAAATCAGTGAATTTTGAGAATTTTACTATGTCTGCATTTTTCTAAAGAATTTACCACATATTTTAAGAATTTGTTTGGTCCAGTATGCATTCATTCAGTGAACAAGATGACCATGTGCAAAAGCCTTCTAAATGACAGCAACACTTACCAGTGAGGATCCTATACAGAACTCTCCCATTCTCTCCCTGGTCTGCATCTGTAGCTTGAACCTTTACAGACAAAAAAAACAAGACGTCTGCATTTTCTTAAAACATCTGCACAGGAACACTGAACTAAACCAAATGCAAAATAACATGTAAAAGCAGACCAGCAGGCTCCAGCACAGGAAACAGCTCTGCTATTGTTTTCGCTTTAAAATTGGCACTAATGATGATTATTGCAACTTCATGACCGACTTGAACAGCTGGATTTGATTACGAGTAAGTTTCTCTGTTTTTCTAGTGTCTTTATCCTATGATAAATGATGAACCATTTCATATACATTTTTATTAATTCTATGTTTTGTAAAAACAGAGGGAATAATCAGTATACTATCCCATTCACCGCACATTGCCTGGTGCCCAGTGTCTTGTTGCCACAACAACCTCTTCGTAGCTTGGCAGCAATAAACTCTCTCTCTGTGTTACAGGCAGATGGCCAGAAGCACCCAAAAACCCAATCCCAGCACAGACAGCATGACTCCAAAGTGTAAACAGATAAATAGTGAAACATATTGGGCTGCTAGTGAATGGGCCATGTCACACGACTGAATTTCTGAATCCAGAGAGGCACATCGTCGCTGGCACTTGATGAGGCTGACTTCATGCCACACCATGCTCCTCTGTGAATGTGTCAAAATCTGTGGAGGTACCTACGAAGTGCATATTCAACTGCATACAGAGAATCATTCAAGCACATTTACATGCGCAGTCAGGTGCACACAAATAGTGAGACCCACGATCTTGCAGTCTCTGTCTTGCCCTGTGTGTCCTCCTTTGCTCGCTCTCACTCCCTCTGTGAAGAGGGGCCCAACTTCAGTCTCATTAGTTTTATAAAGAGATGTAAAGAGGAGAGGAGAAAGAGGAGGTGAGGGGAGGGGGAGATGGGAGGAAAAAGTGGCTGGGGGTCAGATTGGTGAGTGATGAATAGGGCACTACACAGCGGAATGCACCACTTAGTCCATAAAAGGGGGTGTATGAAAGTGCAAGACTACATTGCAGAGCCAGATGTTGGAAGTGTAAGCATGTGGCGTAGACACAGTTTTTTTTTATACTAAGCCTCTGTGTGACTGACAAAATATATTATTGTCTTCGGCTCCCTGTCATTAAAGTAGCTGAGACATATTACTTCTGTGATGGTGTTCCTGATATTTTACCCCCTTTTCATCCCTGTTCCCCTCTTCCTCCCCAGCGTTTCCCCCCTCTGTTCCTGGGAAAGCAGTAGTTTAAGGGGGGAAAAACAAGAGCGTGGAGCTACAAAGTGTGGAGCTACAAAACAGATCTGACCTCAGCTACTGGAACGAAGCAAGGTTCTGTTTTAAAGTCACCAAAGTGTCGTTGTGAGTATATATTTTCAAGGAATTTCAGCTTCAATATTAATTGCTCAGAATTATAATGGTAAACATAATGAAATTACTGAAATATTGGAGTTGTTATATTGGTAGAGATTTGATTTCAGCTACAAATAAATTGTGTGCAGAGTTGGTCAGACTTTGCAAATGTGAATCAGATAATCAAAGCGTGCTAGTAAAGAAGTTAAGTGTTTTTTTGGTTTCAAAACTAGCTGAGTAGTCAGATCTGAAGGAGCAACAGTGTGGGGTGAAACAGAGGGAGAGTACCTTACAGCTAAGCTGCTGAGCCTAAGAACAGCATGCCTAATCACGAATATGTGCAAGCTACAGTATGTATGGGTGAGAAAGAAAGTTTGTATTTGAATAGCTGTGTGGGTGTGTGTGTGCATGTGGCGTATGTGCTTGGAGGCGCTGACTAATGAACTGACTCTCTAACGAGCCATCCTGCTCCACTGGCCTTTTCACAGCTTTCCTGGCATTTGGTCTTAAAAATAATTTCACGTCCCAATGTGTTTTCCTTAAACCGATAAGCCATGCTTTGTCTCCACTGAATTAAGGACGATGACATTTACAAATGTTACTATGCTGAAGATGGGAGGGAGGGAAGGGGTGGATAATTGGAGACTGGGGTAGAAGAGGTGGGTGCCTTGCATTTTACAAGGGGCATTTTAATAAACCCAATTTGTTTTACATTGAAGAAAGCCTGTCAAGCATTGACTGTTTTGTAGTCCTTGATTTAATAGCTACATAATTGCCGCAAATGCCAAACAGTCTGCATCTGGTTGTGCATGCAGGCGTTTCTATGCATATTTGTGCATGTGTGTCTATGTGTATTATAACCCCTTGAGTGTATGATCCTAATTAAGCAAAAATATGAGAATAGGGCTAAAATAAACCTATTCAGCATAGTTAGGCTTGGCTAGTGAGGCAAGAAACAGCATGTCAAGAGAGCGGTTGTCACACGTTGATAGAGGCTGACCACACACACACACAACACATCAGCCTCAAATATAGCCAAACACACTAAAAACAATACACACACAATCTCTAAAACATCCTGACACTGACCTCCTAACTAATGTTGCTTTTTCCTTCCAGAACCAAGACAATATGAACACCACTGATCCAGTCTCCAACCTAACCTTTACCTCTAACACAGAAAACATCACTCTATCCACCCTGACCACCACCACCTCTGCCACCATCCGACAGCCCCCATCTTATTCTTCAGACATCCACGACCCAGAATTCACCATCATGGTGGTGCTGGGGCTATCACTGCTGCTGGCAGGGTTTGCAGCCTTCCTGGCAGTGTGCCGGCCCTCTGAACAGGACGGGGACTCTGAGGCAAGCTGTGGACCGGGGGAGAGCTTGACTCGTAGAAGAAGGCCGTCCAGCGAGCCCCAGCTCAAGGTGTGGAAGAGGCTGGGTTCGTATCGGCGTTCGTACAATCTCTCCTTCAGACGGCCGCCTCATCGCAGGCCACACGAGCGCCAGAGCACACGTGCTCCCCAGTCTCCAACTCAACAGACAACACAGCCAGAGGCCAGCGTGGAGCCCCACCTCACCATGCCTTGTCTATTTGACTATGTTACAGAAATCTGACTTGAGGACCACCCGAAAGGACGATTGACTGTTCCCTAGATGAGACAGTGTATATTTTATGGTTGGTGCAGCAGACATCACTAATACCAGGAGAGGGTGAAGAGAGTGTTTTTAGTATTTCTTTTAACCTTCTTTGAATACTAGGTGGATGAAGTTTGGTACAAAATGCAGGCAAAGTATTTAAAAATTTGATCATCAAAAAGCAACTGCAGCAGAGCAACACATTTTTGTTACTGATCATTTCATCCTCTGCATCAGGTAGAACTTTGGAGCACAGATGGTTTTTTTCATCACAGCTCTGTACTATATTCACTAGAGAAAATGACTCAATTTGACTACCGTGAACAAAAAAAATCAATACAGAAAAATTTACCGCAAGACACAAATACAGTGACTTAAAGGCTAAACTTAAGCCCCAAATGACAGAATCTTAGTTTAGTCTATTACTATATTTTCACACAAATTTAACGTCTGGGGACAAGCATCACTACCCAACATCAAACCACTTGTTGCTTCGATGCACTGAAACCCATCCATCTGGAAATTCACATGCATTAAGACAAACACCATCACGCCAGTCTCAGATTATGGGGGACTCCCAGTATTGACAAGACAAATGCAACCCAAGCCAAAAAGAGACCACTCTGTAACTCATTCAGTGTGTTTTAAGAAAATAAATTGAGTTTTAAATTTGCTAAAAGTGCCATTTCTGTCAGGATGTGTTTTGCAGTATATATGAGTGTGTGTGTGTGTGTTTTACCTGAAGGATGCTTGTTCCTCGGGGAACACTTTCCAGTATGCTGGTCTCGTAACTGTTTTGGAGGAAGATGGGTCTGTTGTCATTAACATCCTGCACCTCAGCGAATACAGTGGCTGTGCCTGTCCTTCGGCTGCCAGCTGGACCATTGTCTATGTGCAAAAACAGACACATTAGCAAAGTGCATCAGTTCCAAAGTTAACATAAATTTTAGACATTAGGATAACAGAAACAGACATAGTGCTTGATGGCTGTGCCGCATCATATTTTTACACTAAATAATCTATTAATCCTCAAAAAACAAAGCACTTTTTTAATAAAGACTGGAATATAGTTGGCTCATTAAAAATTGGGACATTTTCAGCTGAATGAGGACAATGTGCACAGTTTTACATTATCTCTGCTTCTTCTCCCGTCGCTGGTGTCTCTGGCCTCCTCAGCAGATAAGCTACCCCCACTCAATGGTTTCCAAAACAGGAAAACCTCTGAGTTTTTGTTCTTTCTTTCACACAGGAACAAAGGCAGTTGAGCAATAGTCTGAAATCACTGCAGATGTGCAGGCAGTTTCTTATTTTGTTTTACACCATTATCATACACAAGGAAACAAGAGCAGCTTTGAAGATAAACCACATTATTATAGATAGACCACATTATTACAACAAATATAAACACACAGTATGTAAAAATGAGAAGGATAAAAGATACATTTTTTGCATCACTGGAAAAACAAATTTATGACACACCTATAGCTTCTATGATCAGAGTGTATGCTGCTTGAGTCTCTCTGTCTAGACCAACCACTGTCCGAACAACACCGTCTCTGAAACCCACGCTGAATTTACCATCTTGATTACCATCTAAAAATAAAAGAGACACATTTTAGAATTAATTTAAATATTATGTGTATAACATTCACCTACTTACAGTATATAGGTGTATAGATATAGTATATAGTATGTACCAAAAGACACATGCAAAAGGAACTCAGTACATACACAAACTCTCACACAGATGGATGGATGGAAGGAAGGTACAGATGGCATACAAAGTCCCCGTGACTTTAAAACACTGTAACCCACAAACACAGAAAAACACCTCCCACTGTGACCTCTGACCTGTGATGAAGTAGCTAAGTTCAGCGTTGAGACCTGCGTCGTTGTCAAAGCAGCTGAGGCGCGCTACAATGTGGTCTCTAGGGACACTCTCCTTCAGGGAAACATTGTACACGCGAGGGTTGAAGGTGGGCGTCTCATCATTTACATCCAGAACTGACGCACGCCACACACAGACAGAAAGACATGAGGACACACGGATAGATGTACATGAGGACAAATAAAGGCAGCAGGGTGGTGCAGTGAGTAGTAAAATTTTTTGCCTTTCTTGCTCAGGTGTGCTGTTCTCTGACTATTTCCTCTGATTCGGACTCATCTGATCCATTTGGGAAATGGCAGCAGATTTTCCAATCTTCTTCAATCACATCCAGAGCAATCAGCCCATTTCCCCCCCATTTGGGGTTTTTCAAATCCCACCAGCGGGTGGCGGCATTTTACTCAGCAGATGTTTGAGAAATCAGTAGCTGGCTATTTGCCATAATGAAGCAACTCTTTATCATTTCAAAAAACAGTCATTTTTGGTTTTCAACTTTCACTTTTTGGTAATTTCAGAGAAAGCAAAGATAAATTAAACCTGACTCTCTCACCTATGACAGTGAGGGTTGATGTAGAGGTACGAGGGAACCGCCCTGCATCATATGCAATAATCCTTAATTGGTATTGTCCGATCTGCTCACGATCCAGGACTGCCGAAGAGGTGAGAACGCCAGTGGAGGTGTTTAGGTAGAAGTTGAGGCGAGGCATACCCATCTGTAATGCCAGTGTAATTAAACCGTTCTTATCCTCATCAGGGTCCTCAACCTGGACCTACAGAAGAAAGAGAAAGGAAGTGATACAGAGGACACACAGAAAAAGAAAAGAAAGAACACAGAAGGTTACTCAAAGGGCAACAGACAGCAGATGGTGAAAAAAATGCGTTTAAATGATATTTATTTTAATGGAATAAAAATTATTATGCACTGTTGCACAAGCTTTTTGGCAGTCATGTTTAAAAAAATTAAGTGAGAAAATCCTTTAGGACTTTTTCTGTCTGTCATCGCCTATAAATATTTTGTTAATATATGCCTCCCTGAAAGGCTTTATAGCACTCACTAGTACAAACCCAATTCTAAAAAGGTCGGGACATTGTGTAAAATATGAATAAAAACAGACTGCAATGATTTTTGCATCTCAGAAACCCATATCTTAATCACAATAGAACACAGAAAACATATCAAAAACTCTTGATGCATGCTCAATATTTCAGGTAAAAGAATCCCAAAAAGTTGAATCTGTTCATCTGGACATAGCGTTTTTTAGTGGGAAATACGTTTTGTCACCAACTGGTAACTTCTTCCACTAAAAAAACGCTACGTCCAGATGAACAGATTCAACTTTTTGGGATATCAAAAACTGTTTAACTGTTTAAACTGAGAAAATGTACCGTTTTAAGAAATGTATTATCTCATTTTGAATTTGATGGCAACAACAGGATTCTAGCTCTTCAACAGTCCTGGGTCTACTTTGTCATATTTTTTATTTCATGATGTGCCAAATGTGTTTAACTGGTAAAAGGTCTGGACTGCAGGCAGGCCAGTTCAGGACCTGTTGTAGTAGCTGCAATATGCGGTTTAGCATGGTCTTGCTGTAATATGCAAGGCCTTCCCTGGAAAAGACATCATCTGGATGGGAGCAGATGTTGGTCTAAAACCTGCATATACCTTTCAATATTGATGGTGCCTTTCCAGATGTGCAAGCTGCCAAATCTATAGGCACTGATGCACCCCTATACCATCAGAGATAATGGTTTTTGAACTGAATGCTGATAACAAGTCAGATGGTCCCTCTCCTGTTTAGTCCACAGAATGTGGTGTGCATGTTTTCCAAAAAGAATTTCAAATTTCAATTCGTCTGACCACAGAACAGTTTTCCACTTTGCCTCAGCCCATTTTAATTGACCTTTGGCCCAGAGAAGATGGCAGTGTTTCTGGATCATATTCACATAGCTTTTTCTTTGCATGACAGAGCTTTAACCTGCATTTGTGGATGGCACGGTGAACTGTGTTCACAGACAGTGATTTCTGGAAGTGTTCCTGAGCCCATGCAATGATTTCCATGACAGAATCATGCCCGTTTTTAATGCAGTGCCAACTGAGGGCCCAAAGAACACTATCTATCAATGATATTATGTACTGTAGATGATGAGATATTCAAAGTCTTCACAATTTTACATGAGGAACATTATTCTGAAATTCTTCCACAGTTTGTAGATATTTTTTTTCAGATTGGTGAACCTCTGCCTCTCTTTTTATACCCAATCATGTCACTGCCCTGTTGCCATTTCACCTAATTAGTTGCAAAATGTTCCTCAAGCTGTTTCTTTTTGTACTTACATCCCGACGTTTTTGGAATTGCGTTTGTAGGACCTCACCATGCTATAAATTTTTCAGAAAATTTGTACCCCTAAAATATGGAACTTATTTTTTTCTAAGATACCATTGTACAGAACTATAGTATTTAATTTTACCCTAAAAAATGAGGATCCAATGGGAAGTCCCTCGGGTACTTCAGCCACAAATGGCAGATTAAGGAAGGTTGGATCATTGTCATTGAGATCCAGCAGGTTGACAAACACTGTGGCACTTGCTGATGCACGCAGTGGAGGTATACCACCTAAAGAGGGCGCCAAAGGGATATATAAAGACACACACACACACACACACACACACACACACACACCCCATATCTCATGGTCAAAGGAGTTTATTAGCCACAGTAAAGAGTTTCATGGTCAACATAAAACTTTAGGAATGAGACTTGGAGAAAGAGGCTCATCACTGAGAACTGAAAACTATGGAGTGATAATGACACATAACAGTTTAAGGTTGCTTCTGGATCCCCTTTAATGAATAGGAAAAATTTACAAGCGCAAACTAAAATCGTACCATAATGCAATACTCACGGTCGACAGCTGAGATGATGATAGTCCTCATAAGTACCGTGTCCCTGGGGTTTGTGCTTTCCCTGTCCAGTGTTACCCCACTGGTGCGGATCTTCCCAGTACTGCTGTTGATGGTGTAGAAAGGATTTTCAGGATTGATACTGTATATCACTGTCCCATTCTCCCCATTGTCAGGGTCCACTGCCAACACCTGGACAGAGAAACGAAAAAAGAAAACCCTTTATTTGAATTTGCTTCAGCTCTTTAGTCCGCTTCCTCAAAACCGCTTCCTATACCCTATATATAAAAAAAGTTAAATTGGGTGGTTTACTTAACAAAAACAACTTCAAGCTATAGGGATGATCTACGACAGAAAATTGTAGGAAAAAAGAAAGGAGGAATAAGGGAGATAAACAAGGGAAGGAAAAAGAATAACAGCAGCTGTATTGGTAATAGGAACATCCCCATCCCAGCCCCTGAGCATCTTCGTGTACATTTCCTTTCAACTTTTCTAACACATCAGTCAGCTAAAAGAAAAATATTAATGTCTCATTTTTTGACACAGAGTGGCAATGGGTGATGAATGTATGAAGCCGGGAGCCCAGCTAAAGCACAGGCTGATTTTTAAAGAGCTAATCAATTATTCAGAGCGCTGACTAAAAATGCTGGAAACTGGTTAATTGGTCATTAGAGGAACAAAGGTTTTGCAGGTATTTAATTATTAAGGGGACATGGTAGGCAGGCATCTCAGGGCCTCATTGATTAGCAACTGCACAGACAAAGGCAGGTGATATAAGACGTGGAGAAGTGTCTGGCCAGGGCCAGTTGAACTAATCAATTCTGGCCTGAGCAGAGCACATTAAAAGATGGAGAGCAAATATATTAGCTTTCTCTATTGAATTGTGGTCCTTGTCTGACTGCAGAGTGGCAGAAAATGGAATATTGTTTTGAAAGGCGATCTTCGAGGAGGCTTACGGAGTGTGTGTGTGTAGAGGCTGCGGCATTGATGGTGGGGTGCTCTGAGATTTGAGTGGGCTGATCCTTGCACTGGACACAGCGGCCAAATTCATCGGCTCACTGGACACCTCCAGGAGGACTCAGCAGGTGGTCTCTTGTCACCATGGAAACACTGGCTGGACCAAGGCTACATTGGGGCCAATTACAGGACTGTAAGCCTGGGTGGTCAGATTTATTGAAAAATGGTCAGAGGAGCAACTGTGTCTGTCCACTGAGCACATGGAGTCACATACAGTATGCAGCACAATGCTGGATGCACCATGAAAGAACTCAACTGAGGAAAAACTACAGGAGATTAGGAAAAAGTGGCAACATTTTAGCAGTGCAAAGCTTGTATTTTCCATTTCTTTTTCCTTGCCATTTCTTCATTTCACTTTTTTTGCACTGCAAGATGGGTTTTGCTTCTTTCTCTGCCTAGAAGCTGAATAATTTGCTATGCGTATGACTGCAGGCTACATTTTAATTAGCAATTGGACTCCCTTAATTACACTCACTGACGCCTCTTTAATTAATGGACAATCAGGGCTTAATTAACAACAACACATTGCCAAAGACACCAGCAGGACAATGAGAGTTTGGGCTTATAGCGGAGTTTACTTTGTGATGACCTACACGGTGATGGCCATTTGTCCATCGATAGCAGAGGAAAGTATGCCCATCCATCCTTAAAAGACTGATTTTCAGTTAAAGTAAAAAAGTTTGTGTATAATTTGATCTTCACAAGTATTTTTTATTAAAAACACACCTTTGGCATATGTTTGCAAAATCAGATTAATCAATTAAACTACAGACTAAAATACTGAATCAAAACAGAAAAAAATTAAAAAACTGAAATCAAAGGATACCAGTGTGCCCATCAAAGGATATAAAAAGTAGCCAAGATTTCAATAACTTAATCTCAAATGCTTCCACCTCCCACCCTATATAAAACAAGAAGCACTCCGAGAACGCAAACCTTCACCAAGGCAGCTCACTCTCTGGTCAGTCTTTACTTTTAAGGGAATAGTATTGTATTTTGTCTATATACATTTTCTTTTTTGTTCTTTTGAAACGTACTTTAAGAAGTTTGCAGTGCAGCAAAAACAAGTGCAAAGTGCAGGCTTTTGTTATTTGCCCTGTTGAAACCCATTTTAATATACTTCACATAATTTTGAGTACAATTATTTTTTATTATTTTTTATTTATGTGGATATAGCACATGTGTAGCATTCATTTCATTGGTTAGTACAACCCGAATTTATATAAAGTTGGGACGTTCTTTACATTTGAATAAAATGAAAACCAAAGGACTTCCAAATCACATGAGCCAATATTTTATTCGCAACAGAACATAGATAACATGACAAATGTTGAAACTGAGAAATTTTACAATTTTATGTACAAAATGAGCTCATTTCAAATTTGATGCTTACTAGAGGTCTCAAAATAGTTGGTACAGGGGCATGTTTACCATGGTGTAGCATCTCTTTTCAAAACAGTCTGAAGACGTCTGGGCATCGAGCTTTTGAATTGAATGCTGATAACACGCTGGAAGGTCACCCTCCTCTTTAGCCCAGAGGACGCAGCGTCCGTGATTACCAACAAGAATGTCAAATTTGGACTCGTCTGACCATAGAACACTTTCCCACTTTGAAACAGTCCATTTCAAATGAGTCTTGGCCCACAGGACACGACGGTTCTGGACCATGTTCAAATATGG
>VUQS01033559.1:0-19304 GCA_015108495.1 Heterochromis multidens
CCCCCAACTGGTCGCGGCAGATTGCTGCCCCTCCCTGAGCCTGGTTCTGCTGGAGGTTTCTTCCTGTTAAAAGGGAGTTTTTCTTTCCCAGTGTCGCCAAGTGTTTGCTCACAGGGGATCGTCTGATTGTTGGGGTTTTCTCTGTATTATTGTAGGGTCTTGTCTCAGTTTTGTTTATCAATTCTAGGGTATTACATATTGCACTGCGTGGTGTGGGCTTGTTTTAAGTATAGTGTGCATAGTGTCTTTTAGCAGAGGCATCAAACACAAATCTGCTGTTTTTAAGCTTCTAATATAACCTTGTTGGGCAGTGGAGATGTGTGTGCAAATGGGTTTTTGCTGTATGTGTAACTTCTCTGTAGATCAGATGACTGTGAGTAATGTGAAAGAGGCAAACCACAGATAATTGTCACCTGACTATGCAGTTCCCTTTTCAGTTTCTGTTTCTCTCTCTTCTCTCATCGGTATCACTCCCAACATCAGCACACACACATTTTCAGCCAAAAAACCTCTAATAAACTGTAGGGTGCTTTTCCATTGTCCACTTGTGGTGGTTCTAAAGACCCACTTGGTAAAATGCCCAACAGCAGAAATAAACATGTTTATAGCCTGGTGCAAGAAGCCGGTCTGGTCTCCTCAGGTATAATTTCCTTTGTTTGTTTGTTTGTTCTTTGTTTGTTTGTTTTTATTTGTTTGTTTTTTAATACCAGTTTAAATAGTTCTGAATCTTATGTATTATTAGAAGCATGGCTATTTTATCTTGTTCATCAGTCGGGTGTAACAAAAGTCACTCTAAGGAGTTGGCTCCAGTAGGTGTAATTTGTTTCCACACATCAAATTTAACATCCTGTTTGGTATAAAAGTGAACTAAAGATGCACCTCACTAAACAAGCTAGCTAGCAACTACTAGCTTTAGCTCACATCTTCCCACAGCTATCATCTCAACCTACTTTTAAAAAACAAGATGGCAATGACCATAATATCAAACTCGCAGTGTTCAAACAGTAGTCCACAAACCAATGCATGACCTCATGGTGGCTATGGCCATCTTTTACCTACAGTTTCTGGTTGAAACCTAAACAGACATATGAGAAGCTGCAAATGTTGTGCGACCAGAAATTCAACATTAAATAAATACTTATGTAGCTTTGTGTTAACTACATGTGAAAATATGCAGTTGCTGACATATTCATGAGGTGATGGGTGTGCTGTCTTAAAATTCAAACAATTTTCTATTTTCCAGGAAGTAGTGATTACCTAAGTTTAGATTTGCTAAAATAATAAGTGAAGTACTATTTGGTAGCCTTTTGAAAAGTGATTTTAGCATTTGCAAAAATTCATAGTTGAGGTCGGAAGATTTATTTGATTTCAGCCTCGTAAAATCAAATCTTTTGGAGGAAACACCTTCCCTTGCAGCCTCCAAAAGACAATCTGTCTTTCCATGTGGGTCTGTCAACAATATTTGCCAGAAAACTGCTTTGTCCAAACCCTGAGTAGTGATAATTTTAACAGTCTTTGGGTCAGTGTTTGGTGCTTACTGCATGGTTAGGCAGCCAGCAGCATGAGACTTCTGGGGTCAGAAGCCTCAGAGCTGTGGAACAGATGCACACGATTAACTCAGGCTACCTCAGATTAGTCATCTTTTGAAGTTCAAGTTCCTTTTTTGTGACAGTTTCTTTTGGAGATCAGTGATGCCTTGTAACACAAGACAGAGGGGAGGGTTGGGTGAGCTGGGAAGGAGGGAGCAGGGGGCTGCATGGGGGTCTGTTTGGGTGGTCCGCCCCAGAATGAGGAATGCTGAAAGTTTGTCTTTGAGCTCATACAGATTGCTCTGTCACTCAGTATCTGATTTGGCCCTCCAAACCTCACCACCTGCAAACATGCCCATTGGCCCTTTAGGCTGCACAAAAATGCATTAGGGTATGAAACAGTCAATACTGCATAATTTAAAAATTGAAATAAATACAATGGCTTGTCTTTACTTTACAATTGAATAAAATGTTTAGTATTGTATAGTATTATATTATTATATAGAGATATAGTTTGCAAAATAGATCAAATAAAAGATTCAGTAGAAGATAAAAAGGTTTCAGAACTCATTTCTAAATATTGGCTGAGACAGTATTCCTTTATTGGCCAATTTATCTTTTTTACACAAAGACATTATTACCGTCATTATTTTAGGATATTGGAACTCAAGTGTGATCACTATCACACAACCATTGATTTTTTTTTTTTTTGTTCAAATAACATTTTTGTAGATGGAAAGGAATTTTTTAGACGTTTATTTAGGAATTCTACAATCAACCCCATTTACTATTATTTTTTTTTTAATAAAATAAACCTTTAAAAAGTCACTGAAGTATCCCAAACTCTTTGCACTAAATAAATCTTTTATTTGCCCCCTCTTTAACAGTACCAAAGACATCAATATATGTCCCTGAAATACGGTATGATGACAGGTTTAATGCTGGTTCTGACCGCTGTTTGGTATGTTGACCCTTCTGTCGTTTATGGTGTGTTTCCACAGCCCTGTGTTGATGCAGCCAAGACACAGAGACCTTTAGCTGACTTTATCAGTCTTACACACTTAAACTACACAAAGGTTGAGTGAGTTTATGTCAGTTACAACTGAAGACAATAACTTTGTTCAGTGGGCTCCTCAAAGACATGTCATGCACTTCTGTATTCATGTAATTTCGTCCACCAGGTCTCCAGAAATCTAAGGAGTTCTTTGTTAATGAAAAGATCCTCGACTGTGTGTAATGTCAACGGGAGTATTTGTAATGGTAAACGCACAAATAATTGTTACCTGACTGCAGTCTCCCTTGGCTACTATTTAAAGTCTTTTATCATCTTTCAGCTGATGATAAGTTCGGCCCAGTCACTTGTATTTCCACCTTCCTAAGCACCCCAACAATCAAATGACTTATTTCTAATGATCACAAAAACATATATTAGCACATAGATGAGTATCTCACTCTGTTTGTTGCATGCAGTGCTTACATAGCCTCAGAAGAAATCATTTTTGGTGAGGGTGCTAAATATAAAACAGCCATGATGATATCGTCTGGTTGTCAGTCCTCATTGTTGCCATCTCAGTGCTTTGAAACTGAATGTGTTGAGCGAGGGGTGCATCTGACTGATAAACCAAGGGACTCTGCACACCCATATGGTAATGACTTGTCAATCACAAGGTAGACCCACCAAAAAACATACCCAGATTCATCCTAAAGAGCATAATTCACAAACTGGGCTTGTGTCTGTTTCCTATCTCTATTTGAGGCTACCGACTTAATTAGTCACTAATAACATTCTATTAATATGTGAGTGTTCGAGTTGCAATGTAAGTCCAAGATTTGTCTGTTGTTGTGAATAGGCACTATAAAGGTAAAACTGAACTGAATTAAATTGAAGTTTATTGTTAATTTAAAACTGCCATTTTTGAGTTAGTAACTTGAAATCACATTTTCATTCCAATCTTTCAAAATTGTATTTCTCTACATTTCATCTAATGGTTTATTCAATTTTTTTAATGTGATAAACAAGGACAACTTTTCAAATTCATCTTGTTCAGTAGACTAATTCAATTCAATTCAGTTCACTTCAATTCAGTTTTATTTATATACCAAATCAGTCACCTCATAGTGCTTTACATTGTAAGGTAAAGACCCTACAATAATACAAAGAAAACCCCAACAATCAGATGACCCCCTATGAGCAAGCACTTGGTGACAGTGGGAAGGAAAAACTCCCTTTTAACAGGAGGAGAACCAGACTCAGGGAGGGGCAGCCATCTGCCACGACCGATTGGGGGTGAGGGGAGGGAGGGAAAAAAGACACAAAAGACACACTGTGAAAGAGAGCCAGAGAATAATAATAACTCATAATTAAATGCAAACTGTATAAACACACAGAGAATGAAAAGAGGTGAGTGAAGAAGAAATGCTCAGTGCATCATGGGAAGCCCCCAGCAGCCTGAGCCTAATGCAGCATAACTAAGGGAGGGTTCAGGGTCACCTGATCCAATTCTAACTATAAGCTTTATCAAAAAAGGAAAGTTTTAAGCCTAATCTTAAAAGTAGAGAGGGTGTCTGTCTCCCAAATCCAAACTGGGAGCTGGTTCCACAGAAGAGGGGCCTGAAAGCTGAAGCCTCTGCCTCCCATTCTACTTTTAAATATCCTAGGAACCACAAGTAAGCCGAAAGTCCAAGAGCAAAGTGGAATGGAATGTGAACTTTATTTCACATCCTCATAATATTACAAATATAATCTCTTTTTTTTTTTTTACACTCATTTGATTAGGTTCAAAACTTTTTTGATGTTCTAAAATATTTATACAGTTTGTACTCTACCTGACTAATTTAAGTTCATGATAGTATTATGAACCTAGAGCTTAAGAATATTCAAATAAACATTGAGGAGAATGTCTGATGAACAGACAAGGAGTCCAAGTTTGCGTTGCGTTCTCAGTTTCCAAGGCATGCATGCAACAATAGCAGTTGGCAGTAAGAAACCCTCACTGTTGACAAAGACAATATGTATTTGAAAAATGGATACCAAATGTAAGTAAATGATGAGTTACTTGGCTTAGAGTGCAAACATATGTGTCACAGCACTAGATAAATGCATTCCTTCTCCTGCTCTGTGCAACAAACTGCACACAACAACAACAACAAAAGAAATAAATAGAATTAAGCAATGAACAGTTCTTTCTTTATCTTCACACTGTACTGAATAAGCTTCATTAAATTAAAGGGTAAAAAAAAAAAAAAAGCCACACGAAAATGATAGCACTAGTTCTATACAAAACATGACTGTCTCCATCTGAAGCACATAAAAGGAATTTTCTGCTGCTGCACACAGTAAGTCCTCTATAAGTCGCTGTAAATAGAAAAATTGTGGTGGCTTCACAGTGATAATAGTCTGGGTTAAGAGAGCTGAAATAGTAATCTGAAAGTGCTAATAAATGTGAATTTCCTTTATTTAAGTTTGAGGGCAAAAAAGAAAAAGAATCTAGATAAAACAAACATTACATTTTTAGAAATGCATGCTATACTTCACTAAATTCTGCAGCTGCACTGTGGCTTTCTTTGAAAATTGGTCATCGTGGGCGCTCTGACAGATTATGAGACAAGTGTTTGAGATAGTTTAGATATTGTCCAGCATTTTCCTCGGTCACTCCTACAATCTGTTTCCAACCTGCTGGCAAGACCAGACAAAATGGCCCTGCCAAGAGATGTTGTCAGTGATGTGTTTGAAAATCCATTGCCTTGCAACTCATCAGTAATGAAGTGTTTGAAACAGTGTGGGCTGGAGAGTAGTGAAGGAGTGAGATGGCTTCAGGCTCAGTGACAAATCCTCTGTAAGTTTCTAATGGCAGAAAGAGTCATGTTACACTTTGGCCTGATCATTAATAAAGTCCAGGGCTCATGCACGCTTAATAAGTATCTTTTAAATAGATTTTTCATCTTTGCTCAATGTTTCACGTTACATGGTGAGAGTGAATGAATCCCACCTGGACTGTGTGAGTGGTTCCTTAAGTGAAACCTGAGACATTTTAGTATATTAGATCCCATCAGGGGCAAAACTTTGAATGTTTTCAGCTTCAAATATTCAAAAATTCAAATGTTCCAGGTGATCTCATTAGCTGAGTAAAAAGGTATTGGTACACTTTTATAGCATCATACATCATAGCTCTTATGTTAGACTGTGTTGGCCAAAGTACTATGACTGGTGTATGTCTTGCTAATGCCAACATTGCTGAAAAAATAGGTTATCTAACTAAATAGTATGAGCTCAAAGGCCAACTTGCTTTTGTCTTTGTCAGCAAAGAAACATGCTCAGTCATTATGACCACACTGAATGTTTAAAACTTGGATCGTGTGGTAACCAGTGTCTGTTCAAAGACACTGTAGTCTTGGATGTAAAGTTCACCTTGATCTTTCTGTCCACCATTTTATTGTCGATGACCTTCATCTCCTCCTCCTCCTTCCATTTCTTGCCACACAGGTTAAGCCACCTCAGTGGAAGGTTTGGATGGTATGCAGCAGCAACATCTCTTGGTCATGATAAGGGAGAGATTGTGGTTATTAGACCATCAGTTGTGATGTCAGGGTGAGACATTTTGCACCACTGAATAATCCACCCTGACCTCTTTATTCAGCTACTTTTGCCAGTGCTTGATTGCCTCTGGCTAAAAACCATGAAATGGATGTTTTGGCTCCAGTATAACCCAAGTAAATATTGAATAGATTGATATGGTTTATAAGAGGAACACTGCACCTTTTGAATACAGTGCAAAACATTGTGATGGCACATCGCTAGAATAATGAACTCCATTCCCAAACATGCTCTCTCTCTTTAGGCTTATGATGCATATTTAATGGGCAAATTTAAACCAGAAACACATTTTCTTAGTTTTAGTTGCTCATAGCAGTTTCAATTTTAAATTAGTAGGAATGCATACTTGCAGAAGAATAATGCAACTATTCTTTAAGATGTGTTTTGATGATAACACTATGATTGATCCATTCGGTTCTTGGACAGCTGGTTTGTATACTGTATCTAAAGGATGACTATAGCTTTTTTCTAATAAGTAAAGCTAATACATGTGAAAAAGAAAGCTTCCACAGGACTCTGTGAAAAGCTAAGTACGCCTTTGCTGCTTTCAGAGGAATTAACACAGCAGGTAGCAGGTGCTGCTAATCAAAAGCACTTGATTAATTGATTATCAGCAAGTGTAACCACCTTTAAAAAAAACAGAAGTTTTAGCAGTTCGTTGGTCTGGAGCATTCAGCTGTGTGTGTTAACACAATGCCACAATCTTCCTAGGAGAGGACAAATTCACCCGAAGGTCAGTGTGCAATGCAGAGAAATTGTACAAAACCCAAGAGCTACATCTAAGACTCTACAGGCCTCACTTAGCATGTTAAATGTTAAAGTTCATGACAGTACAATTAGAAAAAGACTGAACAAGTATGGCTTTTTTTGAAGGGTTGCCAGATGGCAGCACAGCTTAGGTTTGCAAAGTTGCATCTGAACAAACCACAAGACTTCTGAAACAATGTCCTTTGGACAGACAAGAATGCACAGCGCCATGTTTGGCAAAAACCAAACACAGGATACTATATCAGCACAAACACCTCATATTGACTGTCAATCATAGTGGCAGAGGGGTGATGACTTTGATTTGTTTTGCAGCCATGCGACCTGGGAACACTGCAGTCATTGAGTCGACCATGAACTCCTCTGTATACCAAAGTATTCCAGAGTTGAATGTGAGGCTGTCTCTCTGATAGCTAAAGCTTGGCTGAAATTGGGTATTGCAGGTGTTGCAGGTGTTGCAGTAGCCCAGTCAAAGTCCAGACCTCAACCCAACTGCAATGCTGTGGTGGGACCTTAAGAAAGCTGTGCATAAACAAATGCCTGCAAACCTCAATGAACTGAAGCAAAGTTGTAAAGAAGAGTGGGCCAAAATTCCTTCACAACGATATGATAGACTAAAGGTGGTTCTACAAGGGATTGGATCGTGGTGTTTTTCACAGGACTGAACAGAGTCCTGTGAAAATTTTCTTTTTCATATCCCCGTAAGTGTCTTAAACCTTAATTCTAGTAGGCAGCAGGGGGCAATTCCACTGGTTTCAAAAAGAAGTGTAGTTGTAAAGAAATGAGAAAATGACCCTGCAGGCTACAGAAGTCTGGCAAACTTAATTCTTTCTGCAGCTATAAACTGTATATAAAAGATGGAGGCAGCTTCCAGGTCTAGAAAAAAATCAGGCTAATACAGAAGTACTTTAGCAATAGTCATCAGGGTGGGATTTCACTGTTTGTAAAAATAAATAAATAAATTTAAAAAACAATTGTACAGAGGTCTGTCCTGCTTCACACTTGATTTATTACCTCAGTAATGTATTCTTAATGAGTTTAAACTCTCAATCACTAGCTGGAAGGCTTATTAAATACAACATGGTGTTTATTTTGTGTTATGGCACCATTTAGAGTAAAAGAGATGATAAACCAGGGTATGCTCTACATGAGTATACAGTGTCCTTGGTTTCTCAGATCCACACCTCATTCGTGACATCTGGTTTCAAAAACCCAAGATGGCATAAAAAAAGAAAATGCAGCCTGATAGTGGCTATCTTTAGCATAGCTTGCAGTCTACAGATTTGGGGATTGTTTGGAAGAACAAGTGAGGCCAGTTTAATTGTTTAAATAAACAAACGTTTCACAGCCATTGCATTTTTCTGCACCTCCTTATAGCTAATGTCAGAATTTATTGTTTAGAAAGTAAGTTCTTTATGAACCAGTTTGTCACTTTTCATAAGCAATCAAATCTGAATTACTAATTCTGTAGTCTTCAAGATAAATCTAGATAGCATCTTAGATAGCCCAACCCAGATAGCCCAATATTGTTCTTATTAATGAAAGACCTGCAAAGCATCATTAACCATTAGCCATTTCTGAAGCCAATGCTACCTTTATATAATATGACTTGAGTGATACTGCTGAATGTTAATGTACTCACAGGAAAATCAAAACCACCCTGTGCCTTAAACAAGCCATTAAAAAACTATTTGTGTAAGTGCATTTTGATCCAGCTCAGAAGTGTGGCTTATATTCATGTCCTCACACACAAACACACACACAGCTTCTGCTTCACGTCCAGTGTTCAATAATGTACAAAGAGCCTCATAGGCGCACAGTAACACATGAAAGGACAGGGATTATCTTTTCAATTTTCTTAGCCCTTGAAGTTATGCAAACAAGATGGAGTGGAGAGGAAAAATCTGGTTAATCGGACATCATAGAATCTATTTCTTTAGCCCAGAAGAGCGAGATCTGTGTGGCTTTAAGTCCTAATGTGCTGCAGCTGATCCCCCTCAACTTCCACGGCCTCATTCCATCTTTCAATCACAAGATTATAACAGATTTTTAATAAGATACAGATTCCACATTCCCTGACACTGTAAAGGCCTGCAGGCATCCGAATCATATTGTTCACATTCATCTTGAAACAATCTGAAGATGACAAAAGTCTGTGACACACACATACACACACTGTTCCCATCAGGCTCTGCCTCGGAGGAGAGTGAGGTGATCATCTGCACATTGCTTACTGGTAACTGTGAACTGTAAGGAGCAAAAGAAAGAGCACCCCCAAAGAAAATTAAATTAGATTTTTGGAAACTTTGGAACAGAAGATTAGCAAGATTTCCAATACAGTTTGATTTAAAATCCATTTTGCAAATATTGGTTAACAAGCCAAAATCTAGTTCCAGTAATAGAGATTAACTGTGGTCAGTGGGTGTTTTCCAAGTCTTTTTAAGTATGAAATTCCTTGTTTGCAGTTCCCTTGAAATTGTTTCCTTGCTGACCCGCTGCAAAAGAAAAAGTCCTTGTAGTTGCAGTGCTGGAAAAAAACACATAAAATAAACCTACACATAAATTCCAGGAGAAAGATGCCAAATCAGGCTGCTACCAAAGCCTCTTATTAGCTTTCCCTGTGCTGACGTTTTGCATAGTCCTTACAGTGTAGTTTCTGACAAGCAAGGAAAAAATTAATTAATACAGTGGTTAATAGTTAATATATAGTATATAAGACAAGCTGTCATTATGCTTCAAACAAAGAGCTTGTCAAATCATCAAGGGAAGGCCCCTCTCCTCCACACTTTAAAGGCATCAGACTAGACTGATATAGTTAAGTATGTGGCGGTGTGAATGTATGGCAGTGTTTGAACTTCGACCTCACATATTTCCATCACTTTTAAAGCATGCAACCAGTGCAATCAAGTGCAAACCTTCAAGGATGCTCATGAAATTCATGTTGCACAGTGTACCACTACCTAATTTAGTATGTAGTCAACATGAAGATATTTAACTCAGATTAAGGACAGTTCCTTGCTAGCAAGTGCAAAGAATCAAAAGGACTGTTAATGTTTAAATTCAAATTTATACTTTAGTAGTATTGTGATTGTTATTGCAGTTATGATGTGTTCATACTTTGATGTTGATGTGTGATGTTGTTTCCAATGAATGTGATCCAAAATTCTTTTTTTTTTACTGCGCTGGAGTTCATAAAAGCATCATGCCAGATAAGCAGATGTTTTCTTCCCAGAAAGGTTTCTTCAGAAAGAAGAAATTAATTTTGTTGCCCATGATTCTTTTACAAATATTATAAAAAATAATAATACATAACATCATTTTAATATTAAAGAACCACTTGTTACATATGTTTATGTTGACAAAAACAAATCCAGCCACATTCTCCTAAAATTTTGTATGTGTAGGACTAAGTTTCACCAGTCTCTATGATCTCTATGTTTTGCCTTTATATGATCAGGCAACGTTTTGCACTAATTACTTCTAAGCATTGACTGTATATAAAAGATGGATGCAGACTCATGCTTGTGGACTATCATCTTAGTTTTTTTTATTTGAGAAGGGCATGTCAAGATGGTGTAGTGCTATCAGCTAATTTTAGCTACAGTAGATCCCCACTAATTAATGCTTAGTAACATACTAATAAAATACTAAGATTCCACTAAAGCTGGACCACAGACATCTTAGATGGTCTGTTAGTACAATTAATCCAAATCCATATTATTTTTCAAATTATTCATTAAGAATGCTTCAAAAGGCACATGTTTATTTCTGCTGTAAAGTTGAGCATTTTAAAATAGGAGGCAATGGAGACTGACTCACTTGTGAAGCCAGACTGAAGTGGCCGTTGGCTGCGTTGGCTTCAGTTTTCATCTCTGTAGGTTACCACTTCATTCTGAACCATTTAGAGTGGTGCAATTTTTGCTGTAAAGGCTTATGAAAATAGTTTGTTTAGAGTTTTATGCAAGAATCCCTTTACTTTGCGAAATGTAAGCAGATACACTGGGGTAATGTAAGGCTCAGTCTCACTTTTTAATCTCGTGTTGGACAAACATGGGCGGCTCTGTAATGACCTAAGGATGAAGTGTTTAAAGATCACTGCAGCAGAATTCAGTGCGCTCTCACTGACATCACACATTCAAATAGACACACAAACACCCTTGGATTAAAAAGACGGGTATACGTTTTTGTTTAGCTCCAAAACGAAAAAATTTCTCCAAGCATGCCCTCATGCACAACTGCACAAAAACACGAAACAGAAGAAAAATGAGAACCGTTTTGTGCTTTGTGGTGTTGCATTACACAGAAATGCAAACAATCATGCTTGCATATACACTGTAACTTATGGGAGAGTCAGATGCTGCTGAGTGGCTGTATTGTTGATGACAAGGGGCCATGAAGGAAGGACAGGCTTCCTGTCTGTGATCTTGTTGTCTTGGAGACAGCAGGCCCCAGACAAATAGATTATCCCAGATCCTTTGATCTTTAAGAGGGAAACCAAAGAGGATCCTTAAACTACCACAATTTTTCCACATGAAATAAACCACTGGCATAGTTTCGAAGTTCTTCTGTCAACGACTTTCATCTGACTCCTTGCCTGGTGGAAAAATCTCCCTTTTAAAACTCTAAACAAGCTCTTTTTAGGTTTTAGTAACACAACAATTTGTTTGAGGCAGGAAACATCTTATTGGACAAAGGACATATCAGTGGGTGGAGTCAAAGAGGCCCTCTGTATTTGAACACACTGGTTACCTGCCCATATGAATAGAATAGGCATCTTTTGCATTTTCTTGTGCAACATAATGTTTACTTGATCCATATTTAATTCTTATAATTTAGATTTTTTGAGAAACATGAAAAAGTGGCCGTTTTCCTCAATGAACAATAGTATGAGCCATATATAAGAAATACAGTACATATAAAACTTACAGATTTACCAAAGGTTTGTCCTGTTTCTTTTCCATATAAGGGTTACAACCCATAAGGAACTGCGCAAATGTCCTGTCATGTCATAGGTGTGATTAAAGAATTACACAAGAACACCTGTAGAACAATTCCTGATTTAAATTTAGCCAATCTCCCCTCCAAGGTCCCCTCCTTGCGCAGCTCTGTAAAAAGCCTGAAAAAGCCACTGTCCACACAACGGCAGGAACTTCTTAAAAAAACAGGAGAGTTTGCACATCCATATGGAAAGTCTCACCCCATATGTATGAACATTTCAGAAAAAGAGGAAAGTGGAGATGCCAATGCTGAGGTAATGAACTGAAGCCAGACTGTAAAAGCTAAATTCAAGGAATCTCTGTACATGATACCTCAACTCACACCTTTAATTTAACTTCATATAATGGTCTGTGTACAGAATATAATTAATTTGCAGTTGCTGAAGTTGTATAACACATGGGAAATTATTCTTCAAATGCTGATGCTGTCTAAGTCATGTGAAATGTTTTCCTGTTCTCATTGTTGCTTTGGGCGAAGATGTGCAATGCAATTCAGTGCATCAGCTGAATGCTGAAGAAGCGTGACTCACACTGGAAGCAGAGGCATTTTACCTTTAAAGTAAAAGTTGCACCTTTTGAAACATGTTGGCTGCAGCAGTGAAATTTAAGAGGAGATGAAACACATATATGAAAAACGTTACGTAAATAATGAACACAACTCATATTGTTGTCACTTCTGCATAGCCTGTGAGTACAACTGCTATGAGGGCTGTGATTCAGGTATTAAATGAATATGAAATCGCTCAAAAATCAAAATCAACCAAAGTAACAAAGCTCCTTTGATATGATTTTGATTTTTAAAATTAAAACGGTATTAAAAAATATAAGAACAGTTTTCATTTTTGTAATTGCTTATGTCTTTCTACCTCCATCTGATGCCTGTTGGCATTATGGGTAAAAGGGATTCCAGCCCAACAGTTCAGTCACAGCAAAAATGTAATATTTCAAAGATTCATGTGACTTATATCAAAGCAAAGGAGATTTACGTGATCTGCACATAATCTATCAATTCATTCATGTGGACATAACAATATATAGAAACCACTTCACAGAACGTCAAACTTTAATTCACTTGTTTTCTATGTATTAACTTAATTAACTTATGAGAGCAAAATTGAATCTGCTGGCTCTCTGTTGGAATCTGCTGGATTTTAGTATTTGATCCCAAACACAGGTCCTCACCGAAAAGGCTCAGCAACTTCTACCACCCCTCCATGAACATTGTAGCACTGTGTATTCAGTATGTCATCACCAGTGAAAATATCTGACAAAACTTTAATGTCTTTTTCAGTGTCCCCTATACAGTCCCTCCATGGATTAATATTAGAATACAGTAAGTTGAAGTCAGCCAAACAGTCCCACATTAACTTGTCAGAGCACAGCGGGTTTTGAGTTATAAAGTCATTAAAAATAATTATTTAATTGAATTTAATGACTTTCAACAGTTATAATATATCAACAGTCCATTGCACTTGAACATCAAATTAACCCAAATAGTTTACAACGAAAACAATTTCACAATAAAACCAAAAATGCCCTCCAGTGGAGGTAGGACATCATCACTCAAGACTGGTGTCTAAACCAGTATCACCCAGTTCCATGGAATCACATAGTCATTTTAATGTTTTGTTTTGTTTTGTTTTTTTATATGATCTTGAAACATCATTGCCTATTTTATTGTTCACACAAAATACATTATGGCTAGATGAGTCCACATGAAATGTGATTAGAAGTCTGTCTAGCAAATATTTTAGCTTTAGATTGGCAAACTTTTTTTCTTCCTTTCATATAGTATATACTTTTATACTATGTTCCAAAGGCTGTTTTACTTTGAAGGTGAACTGTGTCTTTACTGGTTTATGTCGCTTTTACATCAATTTTCATTGTATAACTTGGATAAAGGAACATGTGCTGAATTGTATTGCATTTCTTTGTCCAAAATTACAATACAGTATCAGCTTTAAAAGAACTAATTCACATGTTTCAACATACATTTCCATTAGGACAAGTAGGACAAACATTGTACATGAAACCATATAGTACATTTAATCATAAACATTAAAATCAGCAGTGTTATTTGTGCCAATGAGACATGATACCACAGATGTAACCCAAATCAAAGGCACACACCTCAATCTCTTCAGCACATTAACAAAGCTAAATGAAAAATGTGTTGTCATCATTTGTTAAAATCCAAGATAAGATCAAAGAATCAGAGCAAAGCATCATTATAAGTCCTAGTCATAATGCAGGCTCAGCTCACCATGAGAACCTCAAACCAATAAACATATAAATTCACCAACATACAAATACTCATGAGTGATGCTGCAGGATAGCTCCTCCATCACTGGCCCAGGTCAATGAGACTGGAAGAACCATTGATCAAACATTTATGAGGCTCTTTGCATGGACCATTTAAATGTGAGATATGAGAGGGTGCATTAAGCACAAACCAAGTGAACTGTAGTAGTTGCCATTGTGCCCTGCAGGGCTTTACTGAACATGCACAACTGCAAGTGGTGAGAACAGAACTAACAGGGAGCAATCTAGACATAGTAGCAAGGTGCACAAGTAGACTACCTTGAAAAGGACATTGCCATAATTTATGGCTAAATTTAAATTATGTGTGGTTGTTTTTTTATAGGAGCAGAACTTTTTGATCACGCCATTATCAATCACTATAACCATTTTCATTTAAACCTGAAAAGTTGCAAGTTGAAGTGAAGTGTTGTATTGTAACAGAATGTACTTTATTAATTACATGGTCATTTTACCCATCTTACACGGACTTGCACAAAGTTATTAAAAAAATCAACTAGTAGATGTTAACTGAATTGAAGCCTTACTATTAAATTCAGCAATATAATCTAAAAAAAAAAAAAAAAGTTAATTTGAGGCGTCCTGGTGGCTGGGTGGTTAAGACGAATTTAGTCATCCAAAATGATTTAGGACTTTTTTGCCGGTCATCCCCGCTCAGTTTCCCTATCACTGCTAATGCTTGTTAATAAAATTAAAATGTCAAATACAATAAAATAAAATTTGAAGTGAATTTCACCTGTACCTGAAGAGCAGCTCTGCCTTAAAGTGCAACTGCTTTTTTCTATGACTTAGAATCTGCACTTTGGACTCCATATGATGTCATATTGCTCTGTTACCAATAACTTGTCGTCTATTTCTAAGATTTCAATACGCCTCTGCACCAGTGTCAGCAAGACAAACTCTGTTATGTTTATTGTCTTGAGGATTAAAGTGATTCTGATCCTGTAGCTCATTTAAAATGCCTTGACAGGCAGCGGGCTCAAAACACTATCGCTCAAAAAACTGCTCTCTGTGATTTGTCTTCATCTTTATAAACAAAATCAGTTTCTATTTTTTTTCTGGTCATTCTACACCGGGTTCAGTTGTCTTCCAATCAAAACAGCAGGATCATTCCATTGTATTTAGCATCTAGCATCCATTACTGAGTCGTTGTATTGCCATACTTTGGTTTGCTGCATAAACAGTTATGTGACATGTAAGATAAACACTTCATGTCATGTCTGCCTCACAGAGAGAACGACGATGAAGCGATGTAGGGAGAGGACAACAATGGAAACACTGACTTTCTTTCTGCCATAGTCTTTCCTTCTTTCCAAGAGAACAGAAATGGCCAGCAGCTTGAGGGAAATTCTTAATGTAAGCCTTTATGTTTCTGTGGTCATAGCTGAAGATGGAGCTGCATAGGTTTCCTGCCAAACTCTACGGTGTCACATGAGGGTCATAAATCAAAACTTTTATGAGGTTTGTGTAATAGTACAGTATGGGCTGTTACGGAGAGTCGTAGAGGAGATGGATTTGATTCAGCTTGTCATGCTGCTGATGCTGATGTGGTTGTTGGTGGCCTAGTGGTCAGACAGTGTCCTTCAAAGACAGGAAGAGAAGCTGCTGTATCAGCAAATATCCGGCTGAAGAGTCCTTAAAGGAAACAAGGGGAAAACACCACAGCGGATTTCAGAGAACTAATTTTGTTTGTTTTGTTTAGCTTTGTTTTGTAATATTTTGGTAGCTCAACATATAGGAAAATGCAGCAATCAACACTAAAATTATTTCCACTCTCTGATTTATTTGTGTGAAATTCAGCGTCCATCTTTTTTTCCAGAAATCCATGAAATAAAAAGAGACAAGTTTTACTTGATGAAGTGCACATACTAGTCGTGCAATTTGATTCCAGCATTTTCATTTAACTTTAAATTAGCAATTATTTCCATGAGAAATAAATTACTTTTTAACTCCACTAATGGCACTCATAAGCTCTATGAGTGCCATTAGTGGAGTGCCATCTATGAGTTACACAGACTAAAATTGTACATACAAAACACATAATTTAAAATGATAAAATACTTATTAAGTATTAAGTTGAAATGTTGCTCACACAACCAGACACTATATATATTTATATCATGATATGTCAGTGTGAAAGGGGGTATTCTGTAAAATAAGTGCTTTAACTTTAAAAGGGGACCTATTTCCAACTCTATATGATTCACAAATTAAAATAATCCTTATTTATCTCATAATGGGCTTTGGTGCATCCCCTCAGTTTATCCTCTGTCTGAAACAAGCCTCACTTTAAGCCAACTTTCTTCTGATTGATTAGTTGCCCATCTTAAACAGGAGGTTGAGCAGCAGGTGGGTGGAGATGCAGTGCTTGCACCTAGATCTGTGTGCCTGAAGTGGCCATTTTACAAATATATGGCCAACAGTAGAAAAAAAAAGCCTGTAACCGAGCTCTGAAGCTTGAGACTTTGGTTCATCTGGATTATTTGCACATTCACTGACCTCAGAATTAGAAACTTTAGCCATGTTTCCATATGCTGAACTTTAACATTTTTAATTCTAGTCTTTTACTTTTAACTTAAGTAAAAGTACTTAATTTAATAGATCGGGCTACTTCTTCCACCACCAAACTCAATACACTACAACAACCTGTTGATGCACTTTTAACTGTCTTTGCTTTTACTGCTGCCATCATTCCTGTCACATACACAGAAAAAGCCACAGCCTAAAGGAACAAGTTCAGGCTTGGCTCCTGGTGCGGAGTCATAAGTCCTTCTGGGAAATGTAGGAAACTGCTAACTGACATAGACAAACACAAGGAACGTTAAGGGGCAAAGCAACACATGTAGACAAATTAAGTTTTGCCTCTTGCTTAAAATGTTTAAATAACAGTAAATGTCATTCTTGTGATTCTCCGCTGGCCTTTTTTGGGATGTGGATTTTACAATTCTCGTTAAATCGCTACCCAGGACATTAAAAATTTTTCCTCAATAAAAAATCTTTTTCTGTCTATGAGTCACATGAAATGGAGTCATATGTTTTTGTGGTGAGAGACAACTATCTGCTCATCTGCTATCTATTCTCAATATTACTTTTAGGGGTGGAGAATCATGATGTTCACTGCTGACATTAAAGTTTTATTCTGATAACAGCTTTTTTAGAGGCTGTGTCAGTAGATTTAAAAAAGAAAATCTACCAAAACAATGAATATGTGTTGCATTCTGTAAAGTATTATATTCATTTTTGAAAAAATGAACTGTATTAGCTGAATTTGTGTTGTAAACCCTCTTCATGCAAATCTGATTGGAAATGGATAGCATGTTTCACAGTTCAGTTTACCCATTCATTATGATCAAAGCTGCTAACACCAAAGCAACAAGTCCATCAGCTAAACAATTACACTGGTCATTTGTTCTTACTGTTTGAAAAACCTAATCTTCTCTGAGTGCAAAAAAGTCCACATTAAGAAGCAGGAAGGGAGAGACACAAACATAACCGACTTTTATGAAGGAGTCTGAAGTTGTTGTCTTTCAATCTCATTTTTAAATTTCACTTTCACTCGCTGTTTACTTCCGTTTTCACTGACTATTTGATTGGGTTCAGGCACCAAAACTGCTTGATTAGAGTTAGGAAAAGATGATGGTTGCAATTAAAATGTATCTTTTTATAATGTTTCTCATGTTAGAAAGAATTTTCTAGATTACCACAGTGCTGAGTTCCACCCCGTCTAAAAGTGATGAGACTTGTGGACATTTTGCAGGCATTTTGTGCACTTATTCAGGAGGTCATAATAACAGCTATACCACCAACAAACTGCAAGTTGTGTTCTGGGGAAGGACAGTGTCAAGAAAACAGTTCCATCAAGTTTATACTTGAAGAACAGAACAGACTTAATGGGATTTTTGTTTTTTGTTTTTTTGTTAAAAAACAAACAAACAAAAAAAATCTGGGAACCTATCAGCTAGCATGCTCTCCTAGCCACTGGGGGCAGCGGTCAATTTTTCCAGTGTAAATGGTAAATGGACCGGTACTTATATAATGCTTTTCTACTCTAACTGAGCGCCCAATCGCTTTTTTCTATACCTAAGTGCCTAGTTTAACATTCCAACCCTCTCTACCTCCTGAGCCAACAAATTTAACAAATTTATATATTTGTTGATATTTTTTGTTATTTGTTTATATAGATTAACAATTTGGTCATTGTTATGCTAAGTACCTTTTTTTTTTTTTTTTTGATGTGCTAAAATATCCTCTTAGTGATAAGTAATATTTTTAGTCTTATCTTTATGCAATCTTGTTTTACACAGAAGAACCTTCAGCTTTCAAACTTGAAACTACGATGTGATATACACGTATGCCGATGATGTGATATATTTCTGCAATAAGACAAACTTTAAAATTAGTTATCATTTGTCGTTGTGCAAACACGTAAACATTCTCTGGTCATCTTTGTGTATTTATTAATCTCTGATGTTTTCTGATGACAGTTATGCTACCAAGACCCCCCTCTCTGTCTGCTTTGTTAAGTGTAATTTTATAGTAAACTTGGCTGGCATGGAGGTACCCCCCACCCCTCCAGCCCTGCACCCATCTTTTCTTCTCTCTCTTTTTCTTTTTTATTTATATATATGCCTCTCCACCACAAGCCAGTCCAAAGACCATCTGGTTCCTCTTGGGCCTGTGGTCACAACACTGAGAGAGTGCCACATCAAAGCTCCCTCCATCCAGCCCACAGAGAAAAGAGGAGAGCAAAGAGGGAGGAAGAAGAAGAGAGAAAATCTGGGACAAATTCTGTTTCACACACACACCGCAAATCTGTCTTTGCTCATGGAAAAAAAACTGCAGCGCACATCAGTGGTGTTTCGTTGAGAATCCATCAATCTCTGTGACCGCTTCACTCATACAGATAGTCTGAGTTTGGCTCCCACGCTCATCCTTTTTACAGCCTCAGAGGCTTTGGGTGGACATTTTTCTATTGTCAATTTTTATTTTATTAGCATTGCATCAACAGATTGTCTGAATGAAACTATAATGACAAGACTTAACATGCGTGCGTTTGTAAAAAAAAAAAAAAAAAAAAAAAATCAAAAAAAACAATCTTTC
>VUQS01033559.1:19324-31380 GCA_015108495.1 Heterochromis multidens
CGTGCGTTTGTAAAAAAAAAAAAAAAAAAAATTCCTGAACAAACACATCTATGCTGTGAAAAAGATCAGCAGTGATCAAAAATCCTCTTAATGCCTTTCCCGTCTTCAGGCTTGGGCACGTACATGCACAAACTGAGAGATCAAACGTTGAGGGCTGTGATGGCACGTTTTGAAATATGACCCTCCAGCAATTTTCCTGTCGCTCAGAGGCACCAAAACACAAACATGAGAGTACCTGCCGCTTCCTGCTTCTCCATGTGAGACAGCTGAGATCTGAGAGAACAGTTTTTTGCTCTGGTCAGACATGTTTTGACGATTGATGAGAAGAATGATGAATTGCTATTAAATTACATTTAGGTTCTGCTCTATGTCATCTAAATTAGTAACAGATGAAAGTTGAGTGGGGAGCAGGGCTAAAAAAGGGAAGATTCGTTTAAACCCACCAGTGCTGCAATGCTGCTGGGCAAGAATACCTGCATAGATTTCAGTCCCTTAACAAGCACGATTTTGTTTTAATGTGAAGTTAAGATCTTCATCTCTTCTGACTCCAAGTTAGATTCAGCCAAAATGATACTCAATCAAATTTACAGGAGAAAAATCACTGGACAGTAAATCTGTCAAATCAAAGTCAAACCAAACCAAAGTCCATCCCAGTTAGGCTTGTGCTCCACCTCTCCACCAATTTTCATGAAATTCTGCTTGGTGGTGCCCACCTCAACTCATCTCAGCAAGGAAAAACTGGTGCTTTTGATACTGAGAGGTTTTGTGCTTTCAAACAGTATGCATTTTGTCCAGGTTGAGTCAATATTAATTTTAGAATTTCGAAATAATGTGAACAATCACTTACAGTCAGTTCATTATTTTTTAAAAATTACATGCATAGCAGCATAACTTCATGCATATGCCATCCATCCAACTATCCATCCATTTTCTTCTGCTTATGCAATTCAGGGTTGCGGAGGGGCTCCTGCCTATTCCAGCTGTCATAGGGCAAGGGGGGGTGCACCTGTTTTTTATTTTATACATATACACTAATCGGACACTTTGTCAGGTACACCATGCTAGTACCTGGTTGGACCTAATTTTGCCTTCAAAACTGCTTTAATTCTCCACCACATCCCAAAGGTGTTCTATTGGATTAAAATCTGGTGACTGTGGAGGCCATTTGAGTACAGTGAACTCTTCCTGCTGGAAGCAGCCATCAGAAGATTGAACAGAACATTGTGGTCATAAATGGTCAGCAACAGAATTCAGGTAGGCTGTGGCATCTAAACAATGCTCAGTTGGTACTAGGTGTGCCAAGCCTAACATATTCTTAATTTGACTGTGAGAAATTCACAGCTAATAAAATGAATAAATGGGAGCAGTCTGCTTATGCCACACAGCATAAGTACAGAGCCAACATTGTTGACCTCAGGAACCGAGGGTCAAAAATCCCTCTGGCTTCAGGCTATGAAGGAAAACTGAGAGTGTAAAGGTCAAATCCACCTGTCATTCCACAAGATAGATAACAAAAACAGAAATACCGAAAAGTTCATATTTAGTTACAAAGATTTATGCAGTAACATTTACTGTGTTTTTTTTTCATATTGGTAACACTTTACAGTACAGAACAGGACAGAAAAACTTGTTCAGTTACTAAAAAGCGAGAGAGGAAAAACACATGAATGACCTGACAGTTAATGAGGAACTACTGAATAAATACTTGGTATGATGCATTAATGCATAAAAGGAACTGATGTTGGTGTAATCACCAATAAATGAGCAGTTACTATTTTGTGCTTGAGTACAAAATGAAAGTGGGGAGTTAAATGAGTTTTATGATTAATTATGACTAATGATTCACTAGTATAATATATCTCGGCATGTTCCTTAGTGAATAATCTTTAGCTTCAGCTTTCTCATTCCAACATGTTTCCCAGCATAGAAGGTCTCTTTCTCTCATAGATGTTTACAGCATCCAAATGTAAAACCTTTAATGAGTGGCACCAACCAGCAAAGTAGATTTATTGATGTGGAAAGTTCTTTTTATTACATTAAACTTTCATCTTTCCAAAGCTCTGCCATAAATAAGGATGTCATCAATGTGTGTGGTTTTTTAAAAAACAGATCTTTAAAAAGTTCCACTAATTTACTAAATCTCCTAAAAGTGGTGGCACGGACTTTAAATGTAAATGATGGATGCCTTTTGGGCTTCTTCCATCTCCCAGCATCATCGCAATCCTGCCATGACTTCTTGTCAGTGAGATGTGTGATTTGTTAGCATGCTGTTTTCATCTTCCTGCCACTTGTGTGCAGGACGTTCTGGATGGACAGGAAGCATTTCTTTGATGCTTACAGCTGTTGGACACACTGAGAAGTTGAAATCTTTGTATCTGACTTTGTACCCAGTGCTTCTGTTTAAAAAAAGTCACAATTTTGAGTTTCTGGCTATGAGTCTTGTGGCAAAGAAAAGAAAAACATTTTGATCTGCAGATATCTTAGATCTAGACAAAGAGACTGATTAAGGCTGCCCCCATTCCAACTTGGCTAGGTTTTCCACCGTTTTGAGCCATTAGAAAAACACACTTTTCACTTCTGATCTGTCAGCCTTTACTAAACTTGCTACATGCCACATCTTGATCAACATCTTGACAACACACACATTTCTTTAAATATACAATCTAGGGTTTCTGTGATTTTCTGCAACTTAATTGATTTTCAACAATAATGAAACTACAGCAATAATATTAAAATTACTTTAGTCTAAGGATTCATAGGGTGAGTGTCCGCTGGGCATACGTATTTGCATTAGAAAACTTTTGCATTAATTATTTGACCATTTAATGGACATTTAGGGGAAGAAATCTTTGACTCTTTGATAAAATAAATCTCTTCAAATAATATTAGTTACCACCATAGCCAAACTACAGCAGGTTATGCAACACAGCTGGAGGTTAGAAATGTTAGGGCCTTGGCTATACTAGAAAAGAGTGTGCTGTGAGTTCTCCAATTTGACACTGGTAGACAGATGTGCATGGGCTTTACGTAATCAGATTACAAAAAATGTAACCATAACAGATGGCTAATAGGCTTTCATTTGAAAGATTGTGTAATTAAAGTTGCATTGTCAAGAATTAGTTGATTACTTTTTGATGGCTTCAATCAATAGTATTTACTCATAAAAACAGCATCTGACATACAGTCAAGTGAAAAACTGAGCACATCCTTACAGCTTCCATAGGAATTAAGAGGATAAGCAGCAGCCAGGTGCTGCTAATCAGATGCACTTGATTAATTTATCATCAGCAAGTGTGAGCACTTCTATAAAAGCACAAGTGTTGGCAGTTTGCTGGTCTGGAGCATCCAGGTGTGTGTTAACAACATGCCACAATCTTCCCAGGAGTGGATATCCCAGCAAATTCACCCCAAAGGTCAGATTGTGCAATGTTCAGAGAAACTGCAAAAAACCCAAGAGCTACATCTCAGACTCTGCAGGACTCAGTTAGCATGTTAAATGTTAAAATTCATGGCACGAGTTGGAAAGGCTGCCAGGAGAAAGCTCCTTCTCTAAAAAGAACATGGCAGCACAGTTTAGGTTTGCAAAGTTGCATCTGAACAAACCACAAGACTTCTGGAACAATGTCTTCCTTTGGCCATAATGCCCAGCGCCATATTTGGCAAAAACTGTAAAGCACGGTGGTGGAGGGGTGATGATTTGGGTTTGTTATGTAGCCACAGGACCTTGGCACCTTGCAGTCATTGAGTCAACCATGAACTACTCTGTATACCAAAGTATTCTCGAGTCAAATGTGAGGCCATCTATCCGACAAATAAAGCTTGACAAAAATTGAGTCATGCAACAGGACGATGATCCCAAGCACAGCAGCAAATCTACAACAGAATGGCTAAAAAAGGAAAGAATTGAGGAGTGGCAATAGTCCAGTCAAAGTCCAGACCTCAACCCGACTGAAATGCTGTGGCGGAACCTTAAGAGAGCTGTGCATAAACAAATGCCCACAAACCTCAATGAACTGAAACAACATTGTAAAGAAGACTGGGCCAAAATTCCTCCAAAACAATGTGACATACTGATAAAGTCATACAGAAAATGATGCCGCTAAAGGTGGTACTACTAGCTACTGAACTATGGGTTAGTTAGTATTTCGTTTTTCGCAGGACTGCACAGAGTACTATGAAAACTTTATTTTCGCATGATTGTATAGATAATAGGTACTACTGCAAAATGTTTTTTGTGCATTGAAAATGTTTAAAGAGGAAAAAAAATATTTGTGAAATGTCAGATTTTTTATCTAGATACATTTTTGTGTAAAAACTCCAGTTTTTAATTTTGAAATTATCCAAAAGTGTCCAGAATGGACTATGTGGTTTTTGTAAGCCACTGGATTCCTTTTTATTACAAAAGTTGCAATGAGAAATGTATTTTAAATTCAGTTACTGATTACATTTTAAAGTAATGTGAGTGATCTGTCACAGAGAGAGGTGTGGCTGACATTTTCAGGCTCTCTCCTGAAAGATATTTCTATCATTTCATTCGATATTGCCAAAAAAGAGACAGGAATAGTTATACAACAGATGAAAAAAGAATGTGTGAGATAGGAGTTCACACCAAGCACATTTTCTCACGTCCTTGCAGCTGTTCATGCTCAAAATTGAAGCTGTTTGACCAGCCAACATTCATTCTTAATAAAGTGCACTTGTATCTTTATCTTTTTCTGGGTTTTTTTTTCTTGTACATCTTCTTTTCATACATGTTAAAATAATTTATCATGTGTATCTATGTTTTAATCAGACCTTTAACATAAACTTCTGCAGCTTCCACTGGCTGAAGACCTCTGCTTCTTCAGAGCAGGATGGTGCCAAGTCAGCCTGTGTGTTCACAAGCAGCTGGCACCAGGGAGGACAAACAGTGGCCTGTCAGAGAAGGCCAGAGGCCCCTGGATGGGCCAGAGGCCACAGAAACCACAAGAATCCTGACTCTGGCAAGGCAGAGCAACAGCTTAGACCTCTTTTAGGTCAGCTTAGAAGGAGAAACAGGCATGCTGCATCATGGATTTCAGTGAATTTTACGACTTTTACCTTTTCATGGTGTTCACAGTAAGTAAGCTTCTCTCCTGGTTTCATTTTTTTGCTCACATTGAACCTTTTGCCAGCACTCATTCTCATCCACTGTGAAAAACAGCCTCAGCAGTCCTGAAAATCGCCCAAGGTAAATAATCCATCACAGAAAACACGACAGCTTATGGGTTCTGTCAGTGTTTCAGTTTTATCATTATTCCTGTGTGCTGAGCAGAGTGTTTTCATATCAGCGCTGCATTATATTATGCTCTGCTTACTGTCAGTCACCTCACACCCACAGGAAGACCTGGAGGTCTCTGGGAGGAAGTTAATGCTCAAAAGCTTGTTGCCTCAGAAATGTACTGTAACATATGGGTTTTTCTGAGGGAGGACAGATTATTTCAAGCTTCTGAAGGCTAAACATGAAAGCCTGAGTTTGGAAATGATAAAATATCTGCTAAATGATCAATAGAAAGAAAACGAGATGAAGTAAATGTGTTTCTTCAGCTTTGGCACATTCTAACTTGCTTGTCATCCTTTTATTTTCTCTCAGCCGTTTCTGGGTTGTATACATATATATTTTCAGGGACAGTTTATCCTTGACCCTGCGGGCCACTTTATTTCAGAGACGTTCTATACAATGGGATCTCTCATTGCACATGGGAGTATTTACCAAGGCAACACAGATGAAAAGACATCCCTCCCCTCCTCTCCTACCTCCTTCTTCCTTTCTGTCTCTGCTTCCCACTCCCAGTCTGGAATGACTTAACGGAACAGCTTCATCTGTTTATGCAGCAGCATATGTTGGCCATACTGGAACTGTACTTGGAGCCAGGCCTCTTCAGCTGGGCTTTGAGCTACCTCACATGTTTGACTCATTGTTTGACTGCTGTATTTTTATTTGTATTTTTTTATGGGACGGTACCACCAGAGATGGTAAAGAATCACTATTATCCTCCTGCATGTGGAGGTTGCTAGTTGCATTCCTAAAAAATCCCTAAAACAAAATCTTCTTTCTAGAGAAACTGAACAGCTGACTCCTTAGGCCTCAGTCACACACACACCCAGAGACCCCTGTTGGTGAGTGGTTGCTGGGTGAAATCAGTAGCAAAGAGGGTGCTGCACCAAAAACCTTGTGATTACTTTGGTCCTGTAGTTTGCATTGAAAACACTGATTTTTTTTTGCAAATACTCGCTAACTAACAACCGAGTAGTGAAATTTGAAAAAGTGCAACACACTGGACCATCCGTCTTCAAAGTAAAAGGTGTGCCTTGCTGGTGAAGTCAACACATTTCAAAAGGCACGCCTTTTACTTTGAAGGCAAACAGTCTCCATCTCCAGTTTGCACTGCACTCTTCACAGTTTCCCTACTGCTTTGCGAGTAGTTGGCAAGTATTTGCAGACAAGCTGGCATCTTCCATAAAAATTTGTTACTCACTATCTGTGTGTGACCAAAGCAGTCATAAGGAGGTTTTCATTGTAGCACTGTGTACTTCTTGCATTTCATCTAATTACAACCCCCTGCAACCAATTGCTAACCGGTCAGGAAATACTCACCTGTGTGACTGTGGCCCTAGAGTGTCTTTTAGTATCACCCGACACTAAACATGACAAAATGGTACCAAACTGTTACTCAAAATGGCCAGTGATTATGTATAACTTTCAGCCTTAATACAATTTAAACAGGTGAGTTATGTTTGAGTTACATAAAATAACACCACAAAGTAACACTAAAGTTGGCAAAATATCCAGACTGTTCACAGCTCTTCATTGAATCTAGAAGGTATTTAAAGTAAATCTTCAAACATGAGACTGTGTTTAATATAGCTATCCAATTCCACTAAAATTATTCCTTTTCTTGTGCATCCTTTCTTTTTTTTTAACACATATCCTCAAAATTCAGAAACTTATCTTGTATGTAAAAGAAAATCATGTGGATCTGTGCAATGTTTGGTTGCACCCCTCTAGTTTGATTCACCCACCACAAAGTTGCTGTCAGTAACTCGTCTGTCCTGATATACAGTAACAAATAATCAACAGTTAAACAACTAATATCTCATAACTCAGTGTGAGTTTAATATTCATTGTGTGCCACTCCCTTCTCATTCCGCCTTTTACAGCACCCTCCAGAAATGACACAAATGTCTGGAGGGAGACATGAAGAAAGAGGCAAGCAGAAAACAGCACAGTCATCCAGTTCTCCAGAACACAGGCTTAATCAGAAACAGAGAGAAAGCATCTTTGAAATGTCCCCTCTTACATTCATCTGCTCTGACATGTTTAGCGACACTGATGATACTTAATGCAAAAAACATGTTAGAGAGATCCATGGTGTTTTAAAGAGAGAATAACAACTTTTATCATTTGCAGATAAAATCATAATTAATGTTGACCAAGACAGAGTTTTTTAGTTTTTTTTATGTAATATTATCCCTTCCTACAGAAAATAAGATACCAAAATACCTCAGAAACAGGCTTTCAGGGGTTTTACTGTCCCATTGAGCCTTTTGACAACCAAAGCAGCTTTATTTCCACCTCTCATAGATCGCATTCCTGCAGCAACACAAAGAGGGTGCAGTGATGCTTTGATTAGCCACACAGGACAACACAGGGGTCAACACACCAGAACAAGCCTCCCCAGTTTCACCTCCCTGCCTCCAGCCTCTCCTCTATACAGCCTTCTTATTAATACCCCTTCCGGGCTTCCTCTAAATCCCATCACTCTGTTTGTCCGGATCTTGCTCAACGGCTTTTCCGGATCCTGAGAAAAGAAGAAATTGAGAAAGGGGAGAGAGAGAAGAGAGAGGAGGCCTGGAATCACTCTCCCAGAGCGTGGATCCAGGATTAGAGGAAAAAGAGCAAATACCGTGGAGCATACCAAGGGGAGGCAGCAGTGAGGGTAAAGACTCCAAACAATAGGAATTAATTAGAACTCCCTCAGTGGAGCATTGCTCTACTGATTAAGGATTGGAGGATTACTGGATAAGCACATGAAATACTGTTTTTGTATATGGTGGGGCCTCCTTCAAAAAGACTACTCTTTAAACTTGAAAGCATAGATCTAAGCTTCACACTACAAAACATGCTTTAGCACCTTATAACCCAAATTGCACCTGGTGTCAGAACTAAATCACAAGTTCCACAAGCTTGTTACACATTTTTAAGGTTGAAAAAATGCATCAGAATACACTTAATAAAGCAAAACAGATTACATTTATTGCTGAGTCAAATAATAGAAAATCAAGTACTCTATGAGGATTTTCTGCTACTATATGTTTATATATTTATTTTATGTTTATATATCTCTTTAAACTGAATATTATTGTCCAACTGATAACTTGATCACTTGTTTTTTGATCACAGAAAACAAGTAATTTGAAGGTGTCTTTGACTCTAAGAACGTGTGATAAAAATCTCTTAGTCTTTTCCAAGATTTTCTGGACTGATAACTAACAAAAGATTCTGACTTTATGTTTTGTAAGTCTTTGATTTTACACCAGGCAAGAGATACCCTTTAAATGTCCTATATTTCAAATTCTTGGGATCACTGTGCCCCACAGAATTTGAATGTTTTGCCAAATTCCATCCTCTAGGGTTTAAAAATGAGGCCAACATGGGAAATACCAAAAAAGCTGCAGTTCCTTGAATGGCCACTTGAGGCTGGCTCGAGAAGAGAGTCAATCCCCATAGACTCTCGTGGTAAAAAGGCTGACTTTGCAGCAAAAAAATAAACGGGTTTATAGCTTTATAGTGTTTTGGTATCTATTGAGCTTTCTTGCAGAAATTGCTTGAGAGTTGCCTGTCATATTGAATGTGATACAATCACTGTTCACTAGGGGAAAAAGTGTATTCCCCAACTGGTTAGCGAGTGGTTGCTGGGGGTTACTGGCTGTCACTATGTGAAATTGGTGTCAAAGAGGGTACTGTACCGAAAACTTCCTTGTGATTGCTTTGGTCACTAGCAGATTGATGCAGTCGCCTGTAGTTTGCATGGAAGACGCCAGCTTGTCTGCAAACACCTGATAACTACTACTGAAGTGGTGGTAGAACTTGAAAAAGTGCGACACAAACCAGAACCACAAAAAAAAACAAGTGACAACATGGTGGGTGCATGTGTCTTTTAGTCCTGGTTCCACATCATTTTGGGACGCCCACCTGGAGAGGACAAACAAGGCTCCTTCTGCTGCCTGACAGTGTTTTGTGCCAGCTTTATTTAGTTAAAATGAAGGGTAGTTTCTAATTGAATGCAGAAAGGAGTCACTCAGTTTTTTCAAGTGTGTAGTACATACATTTATATATGTTCAGGTTTCTACGTGGGGGGCGGGGGGTATTTAGTCTGGATGAATGGCTTACCTCACATTGGAAATACGCTATATGGACAAATACATTGGGCAACCTCTTAATTTGTGAATTCAGGTGTTTTCAGTCCCATTGCCGCAGTTGTATAAAATTAAGCAGCTAGCCATGCAGTCTGCCTTTACAAACATTTGAGAAAGAATAGTTTTTTCTAAAGAGCTCACTGAATTCCAGTGTGGTACATAAAATTACAGAGAAGGTTGCTGAGTGTGTAAAAGTTGCCAACACTCTGCTGACTCAATAACTGCAGAGTTCCAAACCTTCTCTGGCATTAACATCAGCACAGAAAATGTGTGCCGGGAGCTTCATGGCATGGGTTTCCATGGCTAAGCAGCTCCTGTAGATGTAATGTGTAGGTGGCCCAGTACTTTTGTCCATATAGTTTAACTTTTTGTTAGATTTATGCCTCAGAAGCATTTCAGTGACTTATGGATCATTGTTAGCTAGCTACCCAGTATTAGATAATTATATCCCAACTTTGCTTTGAGAGTGATGAATTTCTTATCCTTCACCTCCCAAATGTCAGAATAATTACCTATTAAGATCAAAACTGCTTAGAACTGCACACTTTTCTTCCAGCAGCAGTTTAAGGGAAGGGGTTCTCCACAGTATAAGGGTAAAATATCACCAAAGTGGAGCTTTGGTGGGGACTTTTTTTTTTTTACTGATGAAAATACTGCGGGTGCTCATTGCAAATGGCCAAAACTTGCATTTTGTCTTTTTTTTTTTTTTAAGTTTTCTATCTTTTGAGAGGTAATCTAAATATTGTTGGCTTGAAACTGATAAAATTTTTTAAAAAAACAACTGTTTTGGCACCAAAAACTACTTGGTTAGGATTATGAAAAGATTGTGGTTTGGGTTAAGATGCACTCCTTCACAACAATAACCCTTAAAAAAAAAGTATGGTCTTTGCATTTAGATTGAAGTAAAGGGGTTGCTTACAAGTGTCCATATGTGATGAATTGTGAGTGAGTGACCTGTTTAACACTAAAGGACATTTTATAACACAAAACTGACAAAACAGCAGCAGCTGACACCCTGGGGATGAGACTGGGCTGGAAAAGCATGTGCTGCAGGTCTATGAAGTGTCCAGTATAGTGTTGGCTTGTGTGGTGGACTTGTGTGTTGGACATGTACTGTCTGATCTACCTGCATCTTAGTAAGTTTTAAAAGGGAAATTACACTGTTTAAGTTCTAGAAAAGCCTGTCCTGACTGCAGAAGAAGTTGTCTGAAATTTGATAAGTGTCTTCAAATTGATGTCTCTTTAGGTGGAATAGATTGGTGCTAAAGACTACTAGTTTGAAAATGAAAAAAAAAAACTCTTTACAAACCTTTGTAACCCATTCTTCATTTCTAAATGAGGCTTTAGCAGCTGGACACTACATTAGGGTGCTAATACCCCCAAATCTCAAAACCCACTGTTTGCCTGCAGAGGTAATGAATTTGGGCAACTTGACATTTTTAAACATGTCCATTGTGAGTCCAACAGTGTTATAGAATCAACCAACCAATGTTATAGAGGTGTATTGGCCTCTCACTACAGTGCTGAAAACCTTTTTTCATGCCTGTCATATCTATGCTCTCTGTTCTTTCTTCTAAAGATCTGCAGAGTAACCGCTGACCTTTAACAAGATCTTATTCTCTGACCTCTAAATTAATTGAAACACAATGTGTGATGAATTTCTCCCCGGATCATTTACACAGTAAATTTGTATTCATTTTATTCTTTTAACGCACCATTTTAAGTTAAGACTGAATAAAAGTCATAAATTGTGAAGCTGATAATACCTAGTTGTAAGATGAGGCTACCAAATTATTTTATTATTTTGAATATTTAAATAGAGTTGGTGTTTTTGCACAGATACAATAAGAGTTTAAAAGCAAATATACCACAGGTACCTCAGCCTTCAACTTTCAGACTGGGTGAATGATGAGGAGCTGGAGTGCGGCCTCAGGGTTAAAAGATCAGAGAGACAAAAGAACCTAAAGTTGAAAAGAGAGTCGGAAACTCAAGGCCAAAGTCTCTCCCCGTCAAGCACACACACACAGGCATGCGCGCACAGACACACATGGGTATGCACACACACATAACAGGTGTTGTAGAGGAAAAAGACACTGAAGCTCTGTTGTTGCTTCTCCCTCAGGCAGGAGGATATTATGAGAAGGTGTATAATTTGAAAGCCACTGTCAAGAAAAATGTGCAGCATCCATCATGAATGATAGGAAGGAAGATGCTGGGAACTAATGAAAGGAGGAAACAGTAAAAGCTAACCCTAATTAATCATATACAACAAAAAAAATGTTTTTCTTTCTTCTTTTTTAATCTATTTATCCGTTCATGTTCAGTGTAAGGCATTTTAAACAGTGACAAAAGTGACTTTTCTTAACCACAAAATGTAGTGAAACCCTTTACTTTTTGACAATGTTCATTTCTTTATTAGAATCTTTTTGGCTTTTTGATCATAAACCCCAAGAAGTTGTCTTGCAGAAGAAACCGGGTTCAGAAATGTAATTAGAAGATTTTTTTTTAGCTTGTGCAAAAAAGAGACAAAACCAAAATGTTCTCAAATTCTGGACATAGCTTTCTCCAATGTGAAGTGTATCACAATATCTGTTTTTGAATGGCATTTTAATTTTCTA
>VUQS01033561.1:0-12642 GCA_015108495.1 Heterochromis multidens
TCCCCCCCCCACAACCCCCCCCCACCCCCCCCACACACACACACACACACACACACACACACACACACACACACACACACACACACACACACACACACACACACACACACTCACAAACACAATGAACACACACACCTACATACAGCACAGACAGGTGCACACAACCACACACGTACACAAACAAAGGTGGCAGCTATGACAAAAACCTATTCACACACACACACACACAAAACCACAATCAAATCATACACACACACACACACACGTGCACGCACACACATGCACGTTCAAAAGTACACACACACTGCACAGACATTAAGTGAGACCTAGGAAACTGAAAAAAAAGAGGATGAAAGAGAGAGTGGAGGGAGGGAGGATGGAGGGGGGCTGTTGCTTCCTGGAGAGATTTTCTTCTTCTTCCTCTCTCTTGTCACATGCACATGCAGATACAAACACACACACACACACACACATACACACACACACAGAAATATACAAACAATGACAAAGCACCACATAATCACTCAATCATTTATGAAAGCAGATGTATAATTCAAAAAGCAGCATGAAAGATTCACAAGGCAAAGAACATTGTTTAATCTGCCCTCCACCCTCTAATTCCCCCATCAATCCCTCCTCCTTCTCCCTCCGTCTATCTTCTATCACCCCCCACCCCTCCACCCCCACCTCTCCACTTTTTCACCTTTCGCCACAGCAAGTTTTTAATCACTGACCACAGTCTGGCCTAGACAACTAAAAGGTCAGAGGTCGACTAGAGTGGGAAGACACAGACAGTGTTCAGCATCAAACGTTATCATTCACATCATTTCTTTTACTGTGTAAATAAATGAACAAAATCCCGTTTTACACACAGCTTTCCTTTCTTCCTCAGTGTGTCATTTTTAATTCTCTTCCTCCTCACACTGCCTCTTCACTGACCTCCCTGGTGTCGTTCCGTCATTCTGCTCTCAGGCATGTTTAAGCACCTTTCTGAGGTAACCTCACACCTGTCTCCACACTGACACCGGCCGCACTCTCCTGCATATCACACAGCTGCTTGAAAGACTACAGACAAAACTGTTTGACTGGCAGCAAAAGCCCTAACTGAAACTGTGAGATAAACCACAGAGTTACTGTAGATGCCAAGTACAAAATATCCCATGAATGAAATTAGAGAATATTTTTATTTAGGGCTGCATTTCTACTATTATTAACTGTTTATAAGGAATATAATGCACTGTTGATCCATAAATTTTAAAATGACAACAGTCCCAATATAAGGTTACTATTAAAACCTGCAAATATTAAATATTGAGAAGCTGGAAGCATTTTTCATTTTGCATTTATATTTTGGATGGATAATCGATGACTCAATTAATTGTTCTCAAGATGAGCTAATAATTTAAGGTCATTTTGTTGTGAGCTGATGTTTTTGTTCACTACACTCTGTCAATCAAGCCTAAAAATAACAAAACCTCTATTCCCAGTTGTAGACAGTAGTAGCAAGAAAAAAAAAAAGCACAACTAAAGGACTAAAGGAGTACTTCAGTAGGTCAACACACCAAGCAAAAAGGATTTTGACTCAGGAAATATACTTGTTCATGAAAGAAAACTCAGTTGCTGAATTTTGGCTCTTTGTCTTTCTGGTTTTGAACAATCAAAATGATGTGTGACACCAAAAACATCACGAGAAATGACTACTGCAGAAGCACAGGGCAGCTCTCCTTACCTGGCAGAAAACGGTAAATCAATGTGACATCACTCGAGCCATTAATTATGTCTTGAAAGAATGACTGACTAAAAAGGGAGATTCACTCTCTGCAGCCGTGTGACCAGCCTCCGTGCTGATACAGTGTGACAGAACAAGAAATACCACCACGGATCCATCCACCGAAACATCAAAGACTGAATGTAATTGGTCTTACCTGGGAGGTAGAAGTGTGGGGTCTTTAATCCAAACATGATCCTGGATCCCTCCTCCACAGACTCAGAGAGTAAGACTCTGGGTTAAAGGAGGCAGGGAGGGGGCGGGCAGAGGGAATGGGCTGTGGTCGGCTGGGTTAAAGAGTTTGTTGTTAGTGTAAGTCATCAGATGACTCCCTGCTCCAGCTCTCTATCTCTCTTTCTCTTTTTAGGCCCAGCGGGTGTGAGAAAGGAGGAGAGGAGAGGTCAGCCTCTGTCTGCCTCGCTCACCTCCTCTTCAGCCTCTGAACTGAACCCGTGTAGAGCAGAGAGAGGTGGAGGGAGCACAGGAAAAAAGAGAGAAGAAAAGGAAGAAGAGAAAGATGCAGAAAGAGTAACAGAGAGGAAGGAGAAAAATACTCCACAAGCTGAGGATGGGAGACAGTGTGCTCATGCCATCTTTTACTGAGGAGATCGTCTGGGAGGGAGAGCCTCTGAGACAGTTGGGAGGGTGACAGGAAGGATAGAGAGGGAGGAGGGAGTGAGAGAAAGAGAGAGGAGAGAGAGAGAGAGTCTTCAGTCGGTGTCCTCTCCTTTTTTTTCAGTCCTGCGCTTTGTAATCCCTTCCTTGTTATTCATTCAGCGGCCTCTTGCTCGTTTGCTGTATAATGATCTGTTTTTCTGTGCCTCTGTTCTCCTTTCTGTCTCTATTCTTGCTTTATCCTCCCTCCTTTGCCTCAGTCCCACCACTGACTGCTCAGCTCAGCGAGCACAGAGGAGGAGGAGGAGGAGGACAAGGAGGAGGAGGAGGAGGAGGGAGAGGAAAGAGGGAGAAGGGGAGGGAGGAAGAGAAAAAGAGGGGAGGAGGAGAATCATAAGACAGATGAGTGAGGGAGAGATGAATGAGTTTATGTTAGTGCAGTGTGCACACACATGTTTGTGTGTGAGTGTGTGTGTGTGTGTGTGTGTGTGTGTGCGTGTAAGTGTGTGGAGGGGGGTTAAAACCTGCCCTTAAGCATCTGCTTCATTCAGCTCTCCTCTTCTTCTCTTCTAGTTTTTCCTCTCCTCTTTTTCTACACTTGAAAATCAACAGTCTGCTGCTTTGGATCGCAGACACGCTGGTGCATACCATGATGTGACCAGCATAACTGTGTCATCCACGCATACAGACAAACACATACATATAGCCCCCTAAACCAGTCAGATGCTCCCATTGATTAGACAGGCCTCATATGTCTGACACATCATGTTAGCCTGGCTTTCCATCAATTACTGTCCACTCCTGGTGAGCAAACGTCCCCTCTACTGTCACTGAGACCCAATTCCATCATGTTAGAGATGAAGCCAGAAATCGCTGCCTACACACAGACACAGCATCAAACAGAGCTTCATCACGGGGTGACGATTAGGAACAATTATTTGTGCCGTTTTCTCCGGTGCCGTTTTGGGGAGTCATTTTGCGGCTAGTGGTTTCTGTCTGTGTCCACGGCAGCCCAGAGGAACCTGGCCGCCCTATCACTGTCTCCATCTACACACAGTAGCCTTCATTTCTCTTTGTCACTTCCTCTCTCACACATATGGTGCAGGCAGCTATGTAGACACACATTCTCTGCTTCATCTCATGCACACACACACACACATTTTTGACACAGACACAAATGTGGACACAGACTCTTGATTCTCCTGTCTCAGTTATTTAACCTCTATCTTCCCCCTTCTGCCCAGTATCTATTTTTCTCATTCTTCGTTTTTTTTTTTTTTTTAATCTTTCTTCTCTTTATTTCTTCTCCTTTTTTTCTTCAACTATCTCCTTCCTCTTTGGGAGTTGTGAGGAGGAAGTATGCTGGTGATAAGATTGATTGTGAGGATCTCAAAGAGCTATCTATAACCCTGTTTGCCACCACTGAATCAATGGAGAGAGACTGCTGTAGGACATAGTGTATACAGTACACACACACACACACACACACACACACACACACATACACAGACTGATCAACAGCTGTGAGAGCAGTTGTGAAACATCAGCTAACCACAAGCTGACAGAGGGGGCAGACTGGAGAGAAGAGATAAAGAAGACTTAAGAAACAGCAAAGAGGATGGAGAGGTGGTGGAGATGGGAGGAGGAAGGAGGGAGAGGGGGAGAGTGTGTACTTGTATGTGTGATGGGCAAAAAAAAATTTTTTTTGACAGTTTATTGCACTTTGTTCTTAATCAGATCACACTTTATTTTCCTCTGCTTTATCTTCCCAAGCTTCTGCACACACACATATCAACACTCTGCAAACACCAGAGACCTCAGGGTCAAGACAGTCATGACCTTTTGTCCCCCAGGGGTCATGCTCTGCTGCGCGGTGCAGGGCCGGTGAGGTCAAGAGAAGAGGAGGAGGAGAGCCGATAAAACACACAGCACAGTCTGTGATGATTACAGACAACAGCCAATAACGAGCATCCACCTCTGACCTCATTGCTGTGGAAACGTGAGGGAATGCCTGTCACCGAGGGAGCAGTATAACTCAATCTATCAACAAAAGGTGAGGGGGTGGGGGGTGTGAGAGAGAGAAAAAAAAGACTGTGAAGAGGAAGGAGACAGATGATGATGTGGTCAAAGCAATACCAGCCTCGTTCATGTCACAGCCCTCCTTTTCCCTTATTGGAGCTCTTGTTCTGTCTTCAAAACAGACGCTATCACACACACAAGAAGCAGCAGCCCCACCCCACACCCCCACCCCGACCCCCTTTCCCTTCTCCTCCCTGGCTCTTTCTCTATCATTTGCCTGTCAGATGCATGCTGTGGCAGAATAAGAGCTGACACCCCGGTCCCAGCAGCAACCAGGGGCTGCCATCAGCACTTAAACATTTTCTCTCTCTGCTACTTCCCCCGTCGCTCCCCTGTGTCCATGCAGCACTCTAACTGCTGACAAGGAGCACAGAGAAGATGACAAATAAATGGAGAAAAATGATGAAAAAAAAAAGATTAAAAAAAATATCCCCCTCCATCATGCCATTGTTCCTGCTTTCCCTCCCCCCTCTTGTTTTCTCTACCCCTACTCATCTCAGCTCCGGTGAGGTTGCTGACCCTGAGTGAGTGAGCCTCATTACTCTGTATCTACTCGCGTAGCAAAAAAAAAAAAAAAAGAGTGTGTGTACACGAGTATGCACTGACGAGAGGAATTGTAAATATATTTGTCATTCCTGAAGTCACTCTGGCAGTTTCAGGAACAATGTTTAAAGAGACAACAGAGGATGAGCGTCATCACAGAGAGGAGGAAAAGAGATTAAAAGACAAGGATGGGCAGAGTGAAGGATGAAGTGTTGGGTATATGAGGGGATGGATGCTTGGAGGTGGAGGGGGTGGCTTGCATTGGATCAAAGGTAATTGTCAGAGGAAGTCATTATGCACATATTGTATAGAGGAGTCGCTTCTTTCAAACAATCCTTCTCATCACTTCTCTCTCCTCTTAATCAGCCTCTCAGTGTCTTCCACACCATCAGGGAATTTAATTGGACACTGATGGGTTCGCTGTGACCTCAAGAGAGAAAAAAAATACGTTTGCATTGCTGGTACAGGAATTATTAGGACATAAAACCGAATCCACATGCATATTAGCATTAATCTGCTGAAGAAATTTTTTCAAATGATCCAGAAGGCAGCACAGTCACAGGATTGTCTCCTCTCCCCCAAAAAGTTATGACATAGTCCCAGACATTCAGTAATAAGCCCTAAACTACAGTCTCATTGAGGTCTGGGTTAATTTAGATTGCTTCGGTCTGTGTGTCTTTGTCTGCTGGCACATGTGTGACGGTGTCAGGCTGATGGAGTTGGAGGGAAGTATGCTGTGTTTCTCTGGCCCCTCATTTCAACCCCCAAGTTAAACTCTGGACTCAGGCTGTCTGGTGCCTGTCTGCCCACGAAAATATCCCAAACATGACACTCATGCACGCTTACATAGACATGAGAGTGTGGCCTGCTGAGGTCCCGAATCAGTGTACACACACACACACACACTAGGCGGACAATGTCCCACCACAGCATAAATCAAGACTGTTAATGGGCCTGAGCCACAGGGCTTCACTGTACTTCTCCACCTCCAAAATCTCTCTCTCTACCTCTTTCTTGTCCATCTGTCCATTTGCACAGTGACGACACACATACTAAGTGGGAAATTAGCCTGCTGCTGCGACACTGGGGTGTCTATCTATCTATCTATCTATCTATCTATCTATCAGTGTAGAAGTACACTGACACACACAGTGAGAAACTGTCCTTCAATGTGTGTGTGTGTGACAGATATGTGTTGCTGTGCGTGCCTTTGTTTGGCCCTGCTCTTCTTACCCAGATGGTGATATCTCATGATTATCTCTGTATGTATCTCCTCCTCCATCCTGCAGCCCTTCTGGGTCGGTCAGGTCCCACCAACCACAGTACCACATCGATTTCTACTCCTCCAGGAAACTCATACAGAGACACATAGTTCCCCTAGGAGAATTTAAACTCTTCTCAGCACATTTTCCTGCCCTGATCTGACCACTGAGGCAACCTCTGACCTGGCTGTGTGAACTCCAAACCTGCATCTGTCCCGTTTGATGTCTTCTGACCTCAGAGGATCATAAATCATTACCTCAGACACATACTGACTCTGGAGCCTTTCTCTCTGATGTCTTGAACACAAATTGTGAAAAATTTCCTTTGTGAAAATCAGATGTAATATCTTGATATATTCCTCTAAATTACTTCAGTAATACATCTTCCACTCTAATCCTTCTGAAGGAAGATTGGGAATAAAGTGGCATGTGAATGCGGAGAAGAAATGGTGACACTGATGTCTATGTGACATGCATTATTTGCATTTAATGAATTTAACATACTTTAAAGCCACATACAGTGTATGAATGGAAAGTTACAAATAGTAGCTTACGAGGTAATATAGTGTAAATATAACAGCTTGTTACACTGGCTGAAATATCAATAGATGATTATTTGTACCATTACTTATAAGGTGTGATACAATACTCAAGGTTCCCTACCCTCTTTTTCAAGAACTTTTTAATCGTATAACTTGACCTTTATTTTTTAAATTGTCTTCATGTGCTGAACATTTAAGAATGGCCAAAAAGCTAAAGATTTCATACAATTTCATACACCAGTGTGTACTACTCTCTTCAAGAATAAAAATGCTCCCCAGATGGCCAACATCCTGAAGTAACTGCTTCACTGTTAATGTTGAGAATGGTGTTTTGTGATACTATTTAATGAAGCTGTCAGCTGAGAACTAGATACCTAGGTGTCTCCCTCTTCTCCTTCTTCTGTTAAAACCACTGTTCTGTGATGGGAGTAGTACACACCTTTGCCTGAAGTCCTTAGTGTAAAGGCAATTTCCCACATAAAATAACTTTAATTTCTTAGAAGAATACTCAATGAGTCAAAGAAGAGAGTTTATTTTTTTAATTCAAGGTTATAAACAAACCCATAAAGGCTGATGTTCCAGACACTCTACTAGTCAAACAGTCAAACATTTTATTTTATTTTTTTTCAACTAAATAGTTGCGCTAACAGTGATGGAAGTTTTTTTTTTTATATATCTATTTGTACTGTTCTGCACTTCAGAATTCAACCTACTACATCTAGTAGGAGTCACATCATCAATAAACACCAGTGACCCGCTTCCAATAGCAGCCATGCATGCACATGCCATAATACTGTCTCCATCATGTTTGACAGATGATGTGGTTTGTTTCAGATTATGAGCTGGTTCTCCCCTTCTCCATACTTTTCTCTTCCCATCACTGCGGTAAAAGTTAATCTTGGTTTCATCTGTCCAAAGATTTTTATTTGTTTTTCCCCAGAACTGTGCAGATTCTTTTAGATGCTTTCTGGCAAAGTCTACTCTAGCTTTCTTGTGCTTCAGTGTAACCAGCGTTTTCCACCTTGTTGTAAACCCTCTGTATTTATATTCATGATTTTTACTACTTATTAATTGTAGACTCTGACAGTGATAGACCTACCGCCACAAGAGTGCACTTAACATGATTAGGTGTCTTAAGGTGTTTTTCTTAACCAATGAAAGACTTAGCGATCATGCACTTTAGTTGTCTTCTGTGGTCCTTCAGGCCTTTTAGTGTCACTGAGCTGGTCAGTGCATTCATTCGTATTAAGAATGTACCAGATTGTGTATTTGGACACTCCTAAAGTTTTTGCAATCCCTCTGATGGCCTCCTTTGCTTGCATCAGCATATCTATGGACTTCATACTGAGAGTTCCAGTGAAAAGCTACCAAATGCAAGCTCAACACTTAGAATCTACTCCAGATATTTTATTCTTAATTTGTCATGAAATACTGAGGGAATTGGCCTCACCTGGCCATAAAAATGCTTGTCAGTCAATTGTCCAGTTACTTTTGAACAATGGTTGTAATTCCATAAACAGTTAATGCAGCACTTTTCTTAAACCACTTGAATTTAAACTAAAAGTCTGCACTTCAATCACATCTTGATTGTTTGATTTAAAATCCACTGTAGAGGGGTTGCAAAAATTGTGCCATTGTCCAAGTATTTATGGACCCAACTGTCAACTCTTTTCAGATTTTCTGCAAGTCACAGCCCTGCCTTCCTTCCAGGATATCTGGCATGCTGGTGTTCTTGTCACTTGTCAGTCAGCTGTCACTTAACATCTTCCTGAATTAAAACACTGAGGAAAGACTGGTGAGATTTGCTGCTGAAGGAGAGCAGCTTTTTAAACATTTTTATCAAGATTTTAGATATTCAAATGTTTCCAAGGCTCTTGAGGGAAATCCTGGCAGTCTGCACTAACTAACCACATCAAGGCACACACACACACACACACCAACACACACACTTACACACCTTAACATGCATGTCCACAGACACACACATTACCTGGGGGGTCTGAGCTCCCCCTCTATGGGCCTTCACCCCACATGCTCATCTCAATTAATCACCAAACAAAACAGATGTCAAGAACAAAGGAACGATCTCCAGCCCTGTGGGGTAAAGCGGGGAGGAGGAAGGGAGGAAAGGGGAGGATAAGCAGGAGGAGGAGGGATGGCAGGAGAAATAGAAAGCAAGAGAAGGAAACCACAGTGCATGTAGATCTAGGTGGTGCATTTGAGGCAGGTGATTGAAGGTTGTCAAGGCAGGTAGAGTGGGATGTGTTAGCTGTTTATGTGCCTAAAGACCAGTGATACTGTAACTGTACAATACAAGATGAAACTGTAAAAGAGTGGGATAAAAAAGAAGAAGTCACGATGCAAGAGGGGGAGAGAGTTAGAGACAGCGAGAGAGTGAGAAAACAACAAAGCCCTGGAGATGAAAGACAGTCTACAAAACAATGGATACAAAATAATGCTCAGCGGTGTGCAGAAATAGAGCAAAGATTGAAAACCTGCCAAGATAAAGACAAACCCCCGCCTTTGAACTGTCACTTCGCTGCGATACTGTCAGAAAACAAATGGCAATCTTGACAGGTTTCAGCTGCTTTGAAAGAGACTGAATCATATTTTATTCACAAACGCATATTTTATGGCTTTTATAGCAAAGATCATAACCTGTTGTTAAGCAGTGAATTCTTGAATCTTGTGCTAAATTATTGACATTTACATAATGTACAGATGGTAAGGGGGAGGTGGGGGCCAGAGAGGGGTGAAAGCAGGGGAAGAGGGAGGAAAGGGGGGAAGAAAAGGAGAAGAGGGAGCTGCAAGGGACATTTGTTTTTTAAAACATGTATCCATGAAGAAAGCCACGTTGTTTGAAGTCTCAATATTACAGGGAATAGCCATCAGTCTGCCAGCATTATCTGTTTCTTTTTCCTCCATCCGCCCATCCTTCAGCAGCGGCAGTCCTCTTTCTCTGGGCCTGCCTGTGGAGTGTGGACAGTGAGACTTACGGCTCGCATCAATAACAGGCAGATAACAGCCCAGTCCTCAGTCTTCAAGCACAGCCTTAAATCACATCAGCCCCGAGGGGAAGCAAATGAAGAGTGAGGAGGAGGAGAGGGGAAAAGCTTACCTCTTATACGACGACAACAACAACAAAATCAGTGCTGTGTGGGTAAAATACACACAAAATTACAAGAATGTATCAATTTATGCAGCTTAGAAATAAGCCATGGTGTTTTAAGTGAGAGTTTCCACACTGAGCAACGCACCAGCAGAGGAGAGAAGAGGAGAGTGTGCGTTTGAGTGTTTGCATATGTGTCTCTTCGTGTCTTCTGACTCATTTTTTCTGGTTCTTTGTAAGAAAGCAGCACATTGCTGAGCTGAAGTACATGACATGAAAAAACTCTCAATGATGTAAGTAAACAGTGGGACAAAATCAGGTTTATTTGACTTGTATTTTGTACCCAGGTTTTACTCCTATCCTCAGTGGTTGCACCAACCAAGCTCCATAAATAAAGAAGAAGAAGAAACACAAATAGTTAGAATGTCAGGTGGGTTGTACAGTAAAGTTCAAGGTTGCCCTTGTCCTTTGGCCTTATGTTGTCACTTTTTTGAAAAAAAAAAGAAATTGTAAAATTACTCTCTAAACGTATCTTTCTCAATTTGTAAACTGACAAACACTCTAAATACCATCACTGTTTACACAAAAACTTCCTGGTAAAACTATGGATTAGGTTTTCAAAAGGAAACATTTGTATACACCAGACTTTCAGCCATAGGCCTCATTTGGTCATTGTTTTTGAAAAAACTGATAAACTAAAACTAAAGTCATCCTGTCAATAGAGGAAAAGTTCACAATGAGCAGAACCCAGCCAAAGGGGAGCCACAAACTAGTTTACTCGTAGTGCTGGTTCCAAACTCGGGTAAATGGGGAGGGTTGCGTCAGGAAGGGCATCCAGCGTAAAATCTTGGCCAAATCAAACATGCGGATCATAAAGAATGAGATTTCTATACAGGATTGGTTGGGGCCCAAACGACCACCTCCAGTGCTGTTGGCCAACATGGTGGAAACTGTGCTACTGTTGGCCAAAGACAAAGGAAGAGGAGAGGGGAAAAGTGTGTTAGAAGGCAGCGAGAGAGAAGGAAAGACATGAGAGACAATTGTGGAGGTAAGAGTAGGGACTCTAAATGTAGGGTCTATGTAGGCTAGGCGTACAGCAAGGAGAGGTGGCAAAGGCTTATACTGAGCTGAATGCGAGGCTGGTCTCTAAGGAAAGAGAAAAGGACTTGTATCAATTGGCTAGGCAGAGAGATTGAGCTAGAAAGGATGTGCAGCAGGTTAGAGTGATTAAGGATAGAGATGGAAAACAAGTGAACAAGTTAACAAGTGAAGAGAGTGTGTTGAGAAGATGGAAGGAGTACTTTGAGAAGCTGATGAGTGAAGGAAATTAGAGAAAGAAGAGGACAGATTGAGGACAGTTAGTGAATCAGGAAGTGCAAAGAAAGTGAGGGCAGCTATGAAGAGGATGAAGAGTGGAAAGCCAGTTGATCCAGATGACATACCTGTGGAGGTATGGAGATGTGTAGGAGAGATCGCAGTGGACGTTTTAACCAGATTGTTTAACTCTTGAAGAGTGAGAGGATACCTGATGAATAGAGAAAAAGTGTACTGGTACCAATTTTCAAGAACAAGGATGATGTGCAGAGCTGTAGTAACTACGGAGGGATAAAGCTGATGAACCATGAAGCTATGGGAAAGAGTTGTTGAAGCTAGGTTAAGGAGAGATGATGATCAGTGAGCAGCAGTATGGCTTCATGCCAAGAAAGAGCACTACAGAAGCAATGTGTGCTTTGAGAGTGTTGATGAAGAAGTATAGAGAAGGTAAGGATGAGTTGCACTGTGTCTTTGTGGATCTAAAGGAAGCATATGATAAGATGCCAAGAGAGGAACTGTGGTACTGGATGAGGAAGTCAGGAGTGGTGGAGAAGTATGTGAGGGTGGTGCAGAACATTTATGAGGACAGGGAGACAGTGGTGAGGTGTGTGGTAGGAGTGACAGATGGGTTCAAGGTGGGTAACATCAGGGATTGGTTCTGAGCCCATTCTTGTTTGCAATAGTGATGGACAGGCTGACAGTTGAGGTCAGGCAGGAGTCTCTGTAGACTATGATGTTTGCAGGCAACATTGTGATCTGTAGTGATAGTAGGGAGCAGGTGGAAGAGAGCCTGGAGAGGTGGAGGTATGCTCTGGAGAGAAGAGGAATGAAAGTCAGTAGAAGCAAGACAGAATACATGTGTGTGAATGAGAGGGAGACAGGTGTAACTGTGAAGATGCAAGGCGTAGGCACCAGTAATTCAATTCAATTCAATTTTATTTATATAGCGCCAAATCACAACAAAAGTCGCCTCAAGGCGCTTTATATCGTAAGGTAAAGACCCTACAATAATACAGAGAAAACCCCAACAATTAAACGACCCCCTATGAGCAAGCACTTGGCAACAGTGGGAAGGAAAAACTCCCTTTTAACAGGAAGAAACCTCCAGCGGAACCAGGCTCAGGGAGGGGCAGCCATCCGCCGCGACCGGTTCGGGGTGAGGAGAGAAAGACATGCTGTGGAAGAGAGCCAGAGATTAATAATAACTCATTAAATGCAGAGAGGTGTAAAAACACAAGGTGAGTGAACAGAGGTGAAAGAAAGAGAAACGCTCAGTGTATCATGGGAAACCGCCAGCAGCCTAAGCCTATTGCAGCGTAACTAAGGGAGGATTCAGGGTCACCTGATCCAGCCCTAACTATAAGCTTTATCAAAAAGGAAAGTTTTAAGCCTAATCTTAAAAGTAGAGAG
>VUQS01033562.1:0-16661 GCA_015108495.1 Heterochromis multidens
TCACAAAAAAAAAAACCCAAAAAAAAAAACCCCCCCCAACCCCCCCCCCCCCAACACAAAAAAAAAAAAAAAAAAAAGAATAAACTAAATGACAAAAACAACAAAAAAATAATATAGACACCCCCTCCCCAATACCCCTTTTCTTCTCCCTTCCAAAACACCTCTGCCCCTTCCCAACTGCCCCAAGGCCAACTGTTGCCTCAGAGACCCTGAAAAACTGCCCTCCCACTATTCATAACATGGCCCCCCTAAACCCCTTATGACAGGACTTTCTTTTAACTAAACCCAGTCCCTGTCAGCACCTAAAAAAAATCCCAAAATGGAGCAAGATGACAATTATTTGTTGCCACTAAAATCTTGTCTTATGTCCATGTCCACCATTGTGGGAGGAAGAAGAAGAAAAAAAAAACATTTTTAAGGGTGTTTTTTTCTGTATAGAGACATTTTCTGTGTTCATTGTTAAACTTGGCATGCTCTTTTAGAACAGGGTAAGATGTGGGTAGTGTATGGAATGGGGCGGCAAGACAGGTATCATGATATATTTTTTTTTTCTCTAATGGGTGGGACCGGGATTTTGTTGGCACAGGGTAGGGTGAGTGAGACCGGCGGGTGGGTGGGTTTTTGTGACGGTTAGAATGCTGCTTCTGTAAATAGTTATAAAAACAGGCAAGTGGGATTTGACAGTGTTTAAAAGGGGGTGCGTGGCGGGGGGATTTCTGTGTGAGTTGTTGATCAGTAGAAAACCTAGTGATGGGACTGTGGGTAAAGATTGTAGGAATGGGAAAAGCAAGACGTGTCTGTTTGGAAAACTGGATGTGAAACCATGTGATTTCTGCTAAAAAAACACACACACACACACACACACACACACACACACACACACACACACACACACACACACATTAATTAGCTTTGTTACTTAGTGAATTAACTGAATGTATTAATTTTTCCTGTAAATATGTGAGGGAGAGGGGAGCGAGTACGGTTGTGTTCCGGGTTCTCTTTGCTAAATTATCATTGTTTAGTAGACATGGGAGGAGAAATAAATGCCAGCCAAGATGAGTCAGTTCAACACACACACACACACACACACACAAACATGAGCACACACATGCACATGCACACACGCCTGCCCATGTTCCCCACACTGTGGGGAGCACAGTTCAATTTTCTTTATCCAATTCCCTCTCACTTATCAGGAGCAACCAGCCTATCAGCAGAGGGAACCCTCACCCAGCCCCTCCCCCCCTCGCCCTCTCTGTCCAGACATTGCTGTTGTGAGGATGAAATGTCTGTTTTATTAAAAGTGCCATTGAAGCACAACAGTGACCTCTGATGTTTGATTGTGTCATTCCAATCATATGAGCGCAGATGAGAACACATTCTCATAGCGAGAGGTGATTTCCGAGCACCACCAACAGACTGATTATACAGAGAGGTCCTGCTGACAACTTCAGTTTGGTTTATTATTATTCAAATAGAAATTTCAAAAGCACTGACTAACAACACTTCTGCCATGACTAACAATGCCGGTGACACCCGGATGCAAGTGAGAAAAGCCCTCCACCATTATCCAGTGGAGCATAATGACAGCTTCTGGAGGCAGCGAGGACATTTAAAAGAATGCTTTTTAACTTGGCCGGATATATATGTTACCACATACATGTCCTTCAATTGTCATAGACAGATGCTGACTCCACGTGCACTCACGGAGTCTAATTGTACATAAGCTAAATGGATTGTTCAATTTCAGTCTGGAAGCCAAAAATATATTTTATGAGAAGAGAGAAAATCCTCACTTCCTCAGTAAATGATTGGCTATTTTTGTGACAAATTATTGATTAATTCTGTTCCAAAATCAGTGATTATTAGGCTAAACATTGCTTAAAAGTGCCAGATGAGAAATATTCTTGCAGAAATGCAACTGAACTAATTTCACAAAGCCAGACTTTGAAAACAGCGCATCAGTCTAAGGAAATAAAGGAAGAAGGAATGCAACAGTTGACCTATCCTGGTGGTTCACGCATCCTACAGCTCATAATCTAATGATTACTTTTATCTTGTTATTTACAGCACATGAAATGTAACATATTGGTAGAAGATTACAGTAGCTCTACACTCACTAACATGTGATCAAAGATCCTTAGTGATCATTTTGTTGGCTTTGGCTTGTGATCTCTGACGTTCTGAAAGAGGCTTCCCAGTTTGACTGAGCTCGCCATCTTCATTGTTGGGAGTCTTACAGGCAGAAAACTTCTCACACCATTCTGACTATAGACTGTAAATAAAAGACGGTTATACCCACCGTGACCTCACCCAGTGGTTAGTCAAGTCTAATGAAGCCTCAAGGCAAGCATGTTCACCAGTTGGTAGCAATTTCTCAAATCCAAGGTAGCCATGTCCTAAATAATTTACAAAATGATCATTCTGTACTGAATATGACTTGAAACTAGCAAATGCGTCCAAGAACTCAACAGGAAAGTGTTTATTGATGTCAAAGAGTGGAGAGGGAGATGAGGGCGTTGTCCAATAGGTGTCTTTTTGCAAGCAGAGGAGTTGCACCCTGCTGGCCTAAGTCATTCAAGCTACATTGGTTACAATATACTCTGCCACAATTGTAGTATCAATTGCTACATTTATTGTAGCCCTGCTTGAACTGGTTCTCTATCAGTAGCAGTCGGCTACTGACTCAGTTTCCCCAACAGGAATGTGCTGGGAGAGTCCAGCTACTGTAGCCTCTGGCTCCTGGGCAACATAAGAGATGACGGCATCTAAGTCCTCCTCACTGACAATGCCTATGGCCTCAGTTTCTTGCACTAAATTAGCAGCTGTCTCTTTTTATTCACAACAGATTCTTGTATGCTGAGACCTCACAGCCTCAACCTCCTACACCATTTGGGCTGTTAACATTTGATTCAGCTGGTTTCACTTACACTTGTTGTTCCTACAGTTGCTACAGCAACAACTTCACTTTTTTTTTTTAAAGATGGAGTAGCTGCTTCCACCTGGCCAACTACTTGTTGTATAGTTCTTCATATTTTGCAAGTAAAGCAGCTTCTGCTTGCTCCTTCAGCCAGTGTGTAGATGCACACAGAGACTTTAGTGATGTAGCGACGAGAGACAATTGAAAGTCAACGAAATTCTGTGACTACTAGAATAAAGTGGTCAGGGTTAAGCTAGTTTCAGCTTTGATGGATATAGTTAAAGCAGCTACAATTGGGAGTGAAAAAGCCTGCAGTGTCCTCTAGTGACCAGCTGTCCATGAGCAAATCATCCATCACATGTGGAGGAGTACGCTGGCCATGCCAGCCCCAACACCTACTTCTATCAGAAGTCATTTTCTGTGCACACTGCTGGATAGCATCGGTCCAGTCAAAACTCCATCCTTAGAAGAGCAGTCTTTCCAGGAAACAAATTTATTACAAGGTTGGTTTTGAATTATAGAGGCTTTCTCCTTACCCATCAGGCCACCCCAAGTTTTCACAACCAGACATGCCGCCTGCATGCTTTGAAATGTCTGAACCCTTCTGGCCACAGTTGATCTAATTCAACTTGAAACTCCTGCTGAGTTGAAGCAGAAGAAGTCTGCACAATAGTGACTTTTGAGCTTTAACCCTATCTGACCTTTAACCCTATCTAACCATACCTGACACTTGGTATTTTTGATAGAGCAAGGTACTCTGCTTGAGTTGCTGAGGACTTAAACACCATTTCATAAAGGCTGTAAACAGGATACTGCACCATTGTGGTTTCACGATTGAATGCATTACACACTATAATGCAACTTGAGATAGCAAAGAAGTGTCTGGGGACTATTGCTTTTCTTTGCAGTGGTAAATCACCTCAGGTATCCAGCAGCAACACAAGCTTCTAGTGAAATACAATAAGGGCACTAACTGTCTCGCTGCAGTTGGGGGCCCAACACAAATTTGCCAAGTACAACTAAACCAGTGTTTTTTGTGGTCATCTAGACCCATTAACACAAAGTTTGAAATCCCACCCATGTTGCCATTAAAGACCCAGTCTGTGACCTTTTTCAGTCATAGCGATGACCTTTTCATGGCCACCCATGCAAGGTAAATAAAGCAAGACACCAATGTGTTGCTCTGCTCCCAGTGCAGTACAGGAATGCACTGAGGGTGGCATCGAGGTCCTCACTACTTCTCTTCTGCAATGCAAAAATCATGACTCATGAATATATGATAAAAAAAAAACAGGGCATCATCACCATGCATATGGTACTGCAGCTGAACTTACAGTGGCTCGCTTACACAAGAACGTGTAAGCTTCATCTGCAAACAGCAAGACGCTGTAGAGGAGAACATCAAAGAGAATGAGCATTAATGACATTTTCTTAATTAGCCACTAAAAAAAAACAAACAACAGCTCCATATATAACACTATAATAGTCTACTGTATTCAACCTTCAGAGTCAATATTTAACAGCAGATTCACATTATCTAATTCATTGATTGTTAATGGAGCACATTAAAGTGCCTCCCCCTCGCCTGCTGGTGTTGGCCGGCTTATACACCTTGTGGCAGTGACTCCATTGCTCCCCACGGGTGCCACGTCCCCACCTGTCACAATGCCACAGTCCATGCTTGAATGGAGAGCCAGTTTCTGAAAGGTAACGGAAAAAGAGAAAAAAAAAATAGAATAGAATTGCCTTGCAGTCTTAAACATATTAGGTAAATATTAATTCATTATTATCAATGTTATAAATGATCTATTATCTGTGATATGTACATAAAATTTAAAAAGTTATATAGGTGATTTATATATGTAGGGCATAATTCATAACCTGTTCTTTACAGTGCTGTGGAACCATCGCTGCTCATGCTAACAGTTTTTTCCATGGAGCCAGAAATAAAGTGTATAACATCACATAGGTTTATCCCAGACATAACCAAACAGTGCTAATCAACTGAACCAGGTCTAATAGGATAGGTAAAAACTGTAGTATGTAAAATCAAGAGCAACAAGAAGCTTTTTATTTATTCAAAAGTCTGAGTTTCCACCCCTGGCAAGCAATTAAAACCAAAAAATGCCAGAAAATAAGAAAAAAAAAAGGATATTCAAAAGGTTTTAGATACTGCCATACCTATGCAAATGGAATTTCTTCTTGTACAGATACATCCTAATGCATCTGTACAGGTCTTTGTTCTGCCCAATGATTTTAATGTTGTCATAGGTAACTTCTCTTGTTTCTTTCAAAGCTGCCTGTGTGAACTAGATCAAAGTCGAGTCAAGTTAGTTTTGTGTGACAAATTTCATACACAGGTGAAATTGGTGTGTTTTACAATAAATACATATAGATACTCCACATAAATAAGATAACCTTTCAGCCACCTTTAACACACATATACACAGACACGAGAGAGAGAGCGAGAAAGAGAGAGAGAGAGAAAAGACGATAGGGCTGCAGAATATCTCAACGCCATATGTATTTTCACCTCATTTAGTTTTAATTCTCTGTACATTCAGGAGCTGCGTGATGAGCTGGGTAATCTGATTTTAGCTATAGTGAGAAGGCTGGAACATCTATATATAGACTTGAGAGCAGCATTTGGCATTTTTTGCCATCCCATGTGCATGTGAATAAAGGCTGCAAAGTATATCTGAATGATAAAACCATGTTCAATAAATCACTCGCTCTGGGTACCCTCCCCCTTTTACACAGCTGCTTTTCAGAGGCTTAGCCATGAGGAGCTGCTCATTTTAGCACAAATCATTTCACAGCACCGGAAAGTCTCAGGATTTTATGTTTGAACTCGCAGCATAAATAGAACTTCCTATAATTCATTCATAAGGTGAAAAATATTCAAACCAAGCCTGAAAATAACTATTTTCCATGCCTTGTTATGTGGATATCTAAGAGCTAAAATTATTGTATTCATTCATTCTTAACACTACATTAGTATTTTGAAGCATCTCTGAAGCGTTTGCTTCTTTTTTCATGTTACATTCTAAAATCCTCTCAGATTCAGTCCATTTGGCAGAATTAACAGGACGTGCTACACATGGCACACGATTAAACAAATGAAATCACCTCAAGGCACTTTATATTGTGAGGTAAAGACCCTACAAAAATAGAGAGAAAACCCCAACAATCAGACAACCCCCTATGAGCAAGCACTTGGTGACAGTGGAAAAGAAAAATTCCTTTTTAACAGGAAGAAACCTCTGGCAGAACCAGGCTCAGGGAGGGGCAGCCATCTGCTGTAACCGGTTGGGGGTGTGATCAGGGATGTCAAACTCATTTTACATTGTGGGCCACTTTAATCTTGAGTGGTACAGACCAGTGAAACTCCCCTTTCTGTCAGTGTAAAGAAGTTTAATTACATATTTAATTCCTGAGGTGTCTTAATATAAGAAAAAGAAGTGCAACTTCAACTGTACGTCTCAGTTTTTTTACATGATAAAGAAGTGCTGCTGTAGTAAATCAAATAAATGTGTCAGCATGACTCTTTGGGCTTAAATTGTAAGAAATGTGTAAAATTACAGAAAAAGTTCTGCTCATTGCCAGGTAATTATACTGTAATTATAAAAAATAAAGTTTTTGTTAACTCACAGAAAATATCCTCTTTTTTCTTTTCTTTCTTTTTTTTCTTTTTTACTGTGGACCCACTGTAAAAAACTAATTTTTCTATAGTAGACAGTGATCTATCTTCTGTCATTTAATTGTTTACCTACTACTTAATCACTTTGGTCTGGCATGAATGGCTATGGGGGAGGTTTTTATCAATAGAAAAATCTCTAAACTCATGAAAACACAGTTAAAAGTCCAGAATTTATGCGCTCCTTCATTTTTTTGCAAAGTCATCCATTGGGCCGGATTTGAGTCTTTGCCGGTCTCACTCTGGTCCCCGGGCCTTATGTTTGACACCCTTGTTCTACGTGGTTTAACTGTAGTTTAATGACAGTGGTTCTTAAAAAAACATCAAAATAGTCACATTGTCCTAATGTAATGTGCATTTATGGAGAGCTACCCCACTAAAACATACTATTTATCCACACATCCTGCATGTATTTTTCACTTGTGATGATAATGATAAATGATAGTTGGATTTTATTAGCAGCACTATCTCGACAATAAATGATTTTTTGAAAGAAATTATGGAAACGTGGATGTAATTTGACCTTAATTTGATCTTTGATGGCAAACAGTTAACCTGGAGGTCTTTCAGCCAGTGACGGTGTGTTCAGACCCCCCTCTAACTGTATCACCCAGCCACAAATGTGGCATTTGTGCTGCCATCAGGATCAATCAAGCAACCTATGCTAGAAAAAAAGCAAACATATTTTCGAACAAACCGTACAGTATATTAATTATGAAGCCTCCCACAAACAACTACAGTGCTCCTGTGGTGAAAGTGTGACAGAGCCTGACAGGTCTCACAGAGATTTAGCATGGCTGTGAGTTTGCCCCAGACTGAGATGAAGGCCCTGAATCCCTGCCCAAACACTGCTCCTGCAGTCCTGCCAAGAACATAGCACAATTATCACACTGACTGCTGCCACTATGGCAGCTCCAGTCACTGCTGCCCTCTGAGATTTCTGCTTAAAGTGCTACTGAGAGAGATACTAGAAGATAACATAGCAGTTATTCTGAGGATTAAGGAAAGCAGAAAGTCATTTCCTCTCTCACATCATAGACTCAAGGACAGTTTGTCTGTGTTCAGCAGCTTTCAGGTAAATCTGTTCTGTGATCAGATTTCTGGCTCCTCTAGAGCACAGGCTTTGGTCTCTGCTTCAACCAAAACCAGGTCAATCTTTTTTCTCAGCTGCATTTTATGTGAAATGGTAGCCGGAAAGAAAAAAAAGAATCAGTTATTATTAATCATATGCTTATGACCACTCCTGGCATTGATCTACTTTTAATTAGGGGAGATTTATTTTCACATGAAGTGAATAGCAGACTACAGTGATTTAGGGATACAGTTCTTTCTCTTTCGTCTTATTTATTTTGATACTTGTAAACAGAAGCAGAAAGTATGAACGCTCTGTGACAGCTTACGGTGGACATAGAAGTATCCTGGGGGTAATTTTTATAACTGCTTTTATTAAGGCTGTTTGTTGAGTGTCTCTTGTTGTTTTCTATTAATATCTTTTTGAGTCTCTGAATGAAAAAGTAATTGGTTTTGTTGTTTTGCCACTTGGGGGCAGTGGAATAACCTGTAAACACAACATATTATCTTCTTATTAAATAATTATGACTAAAGGGAGAGCAAACAGTTCCCTGTTTGTGTGATATTTATTGGGAGCCGCATTACTGCCCACCTGCTGTATGTAACCTCTGACCTAGTGTACTGTAACAACCTGAAGAAGACACATGGCACTGCTCAATACTCCACCACGTTTCACCAGCTAGTTAGAAAATGTGTGGTGGTGGTGTCAAGTTTATGAGACTTCTTTTTTCTCCTAAAAACAATAACCTCCTGCTGCTAAAAAAAGAGATCAGGGAGGTTTGGTGAGACTGGCCCCAAACAATACAAGCAGTAAGTTAACTAAAAGAGGCTAAGCACACCTTAGAGTTGAGGCAAAATGACAGGTAGCGTGATTATTTGTCACTATGAATGACTCCTTTCATGTTACACCTAGTGATTTTATCCATTGCTACTATAAAATATTTTTAAATGTACTTTAAAGCAAAATATAAAAGCAAAATACCCCAAAAAAGTATTTAAATTGTATCTTTTAATTTTTGATTTAATCTTTAAGATTCATCAAAAACAGTCATTTTATTCCTGTGATTATTACTGTATATAGACTCTCCTTACACTATTTCTTAATGTAAATATTTTTGCTGTATTCAGTTATTAAGATACAAAAGCAAAATGCAAAATACAAATGCCCAAATTAGAGCTATTTCATTGTCACAATAAAAATGTCAATAAAGTTAATATGGTGCGAGTGCCCTGAAGCTCAGAGTGCAGGCTCCAGAGACACTTTAGAGAACCACAAATCTCAGAGAAAGCTGTGCGATCACTGAGTCATTGATACTGATCAAACACCTTAGTGACTCCTGTGCCCTCTAGAGGTGGTACGTAAAGTAACCAATCACATTCACATATATTACTTTTGGCTGAAACTGGTATGAAAGGCCAAAGTGATGGATGGACAAGAGTTGGAATTCTTGCTTACTTTCGTTCTCTCCCTTTCTTTCAAGTTTCCTTTTCTCTTTATTCTCTCTTCCTCTGTTGTCCTTCGTCAGCCTCCTTTAGATCTCCTTTGTTTCCTCTTCTATCTTTCTCTTCTTGGCAGGCTCTTTGTCACTTTGAGTGCAACATTTTACTTACCTTATTGAGCCATTTCTTGGTGAGTCATTTCTCCTCCATCTCTTTGTGCAGTTTCTGTAGCTCCTCTGTTTGTTTTTTTTTTTTTCAAGCTGTCCTTTTCTGCTATCTTTCAGCTCTGTTGGATCTTTGTCTCCATCTGTTTAATCTTGGCCAAGTTCTTCAGGTTTATCCATACCAGCATCATGTCAGTTCTAATACTGCTAAATGTCCCCATCATTATCCTTGTTTTTATTATATTTTTTATTTTTTTGTTAATTGATTTTTTTTGTTAATTTGATTTTTTTTTTTTCATGGCCCCAGTGTGCTGCATACTTTTTCCTCTATTGGCCACTATATTTTGACTGTGATGACCCTCCTCAGTTTGTCTTTGTAGGTCATGTGACTCTGGGGTGGAGCTGAGGAAGCTTAGCAAGCCGGCTGTCATTAAGGGCTGATTATAGCCTAGAGTATATAAGGACCTGCCCTGGCCATTCTTTTTCTGACTTTTCTGCTTTTGTCCTTTGTAAATAAAACAGATCATGCTTAGTATGATTACTGCATGACTCTAGAATAAGCGCTTCAACTGGTAGCAGCAAAGTCTGGTAGCTCTGATCTTTACTCAAACTTTATTTTTGTTGTATTCTTATTGGGGTTTTTTTGTCAAGTACTGATGGATACTTCTGTAGGGAGAAGAGTTTACTCAAGAGAAGAGCTTTTTTTCATTGAAACGGAGCAAATCTGGATGATACCACCCTATTCCAGCTGAGATAATGAGGTGTTTTTGTGGTTGCCGTGCTGGTGCAAAGGTGAAGGCTTGGAAGTGGAGATATAAGCCCTTTCTGCCAACAGTCATCATGGGGAAATGTCAACTCCCTGCCCAACAAAAGTGATGAGCTGGAGATATTGGTGAAGACTCAGAAAGTAGACTTCAACATGTTTCCCTCTCCTCCCACCTGACTGGATTCACACAATTTGTTGACTGTCCTACCAGAGAAAATAAAACCCTTGATCTGCTGTACACCAATGTCAAAGAAGCTTACAGAGCTACTGCCTTACCACCACTTGGCAGATCAGACCACAACTGGAAGACTCCTCTCTACAGAAAATCATTTGCACCCACAGCCATCAGGCTTTACAATTCTCATACAACTAGCAGATGAACTAAGTCAGACATACGAATTTCCCTTTGGGATCAATAAAGTTATTCTCATTCTTATTCTTAGTATACTTCTGTGGACTACTTTTGTTAGAAGCTGGAGCCATTTGTGACATCACACACCTCCTGAATTTAAAGTTTCATGTGCTTAAAGTTGCATCCCACTGTGCTGTTTTTGGTGTGAAATGATCATTGGTGGTGCTACCTCTCAAGTAAAACAAGCTTCATTGGTATATAAGGGAAAATCCAACCTTTTATTACATAGCAGGCCCTTGTACAAACTCAGTTCTGAAAAAGTTGGGACGTTGGGTAAAAGTTAAATCAAAACAGAATACAATGATATGCAAATCTCATAAATACATATTTTATTCACAATGGAACATAGAAAACATATCAAATGTTTAAACTGAGACATTTTACTGTTTTATGAAAAATCTTGGCTCATTTTGAATTTAATGGCAGCGACATGTCTCAATAAAGTTGTGATTGGGGCAACAAAAGGCTGGAAAAGTAAGTGGTACTAAAAAGAAACAGCTGGAGGAACATTTTGCAGCTAATTAGGTTAGTCAGCCACAGGTCAGTAACATGATTGGGTATAAAAAGAGCATCTTAGAGAGGAAGAGTTTCTCAGATATAAAGATGGGCAGAGGTTCACCAATCTAAAAAAAACTGTGTCTACAAATTGTGGAACATTCACAGAAAAATGTTCCTCAACGTAAAATTGTGACGACTTTGAATGTCTCATCATCTATAATACATAATATCATCAAAAGATTCAGAGAATCTGGAGAAATCTCTGTGCGCAAGGGACAAGACTGAAAATCAATATTGGATGATTGGGCCTTCAGGTGGCACTGCATTAAAAACAGGCATGATTCTGTCATGGAAATTACTGCATGGGCTCAGGAATACTTCCAGAAATCATTGTCTGTGAGCACAGTTCACCGTGCTATCGACAAACCCAGGTTAAAGCTCTATCATGCAAAGAAGAAACTATATGTAAACATGATCCAGAAATGCGGCTTTCTTCTCTCGACCAAAGCTTATTTAAAATGGACTGAGGTAAAGTGGAAAATTGTTCTGTGATCAGACAAATCGAAATTTGGAATTCTTTTTGGAAAACATGGACACCAAGTCCTCCAGAATAAAGAGGAGAGGGACCATCTGGTTTGTTATCAGTGCCCTGCGTGAAGGCAACAGCAAAGACGTTCACTGCGTCAAGCACGCAGGGGGCGTGGTTTCGGCTTACATCTGGAGCACAGACAGCAACAGTAGTTCACACAAAAGTGAGCGAGGCTGGACATATCCAGGCAGAAAGATGGTGGTGGCGTGTCTGAGTCGAAGTGTTTTGCCTTTTAGGAATTCTGGTATGATGGTGGTAAGTAAAAAACGATTACATTCAATATTTTAACTAATAACACTCGCAAACTTCATTGAGAAATGTAAATGTTAATAATGGGTTGCTTTTGCTGGTTTGTTTGCTGTTTATTTTGTGCTATGCTGCAGCATATTATCCGAAACGGTCTGAAACAACTCACCAAGCTCTCAAGCTTTGCCTATGTGTAAATTTGACAAAGTACTGAGCTGTATTATCTAATACAGTGTCAGATGTCAAGGAAGAACTGTTGGACAGCTTTTTTCTCCTCTTAAAGACCTCTATATCAAGTGGTAGGGTACATAAATAAGTTATACACTTCACAACTTCACGTAAATATATCAGTTATTGTTACATTAAATCCATCTTTCATTATCATGAAAGAGTCAGTTAGATAACCAAAGCCTGCAAGGTGATGTAACACTTTCAAGTCAGTTCATCCAAGCCTCCACTAGGGGGAGACTCCATACTTTCTTACACAAAAGGAGCGTACAGTAAGTAACTGTAAATACACAACACGATAAAGACTTGTAGTTGATCTTAGGGTATCTTGAGTGTACTGTCTGTCGTAATAATTGCTAATAAGTTTAGATTTGTGCAAATTAAGTGTCATTGTTGAGTTCATGTATTAGTACTGGTACTAGTCTCTGGTATTAGTTTTAGATGAAATACCCAGTAGGAATGTCACATCATGAGGTGTCCCTTTGCACATAACTCATGTTTTTAATCAGACTTTGTTGTACTGGTCTTAATATTCAAATACCTTGAGAATGTTCAGTTGTAACTCATCTTTGTTTTGTATATTTGGCATTGTTTGTTTATTATCTGTGATACAGATGGTGCGGTATGCTCAGACAGCAGCTGCTCCGGCTCCTGAACCCAGGATCAAAAAGTTCCAGGTTTACCGCTGGGATCCCGACAAACCCGGAGACAAACCACGAATGCAGACATATGAAATCGATCTCAACACGTAAGTCATGACTGGGACATTGAACAGAAGATTGCTGAGCAGTATATTACTTTTTACTGCACATTAGTTGTCATTTTTCTTTTCTACTGACATGCCCGCTTTAATACAGCTGTGGTCCGATGGTTCTGGATGCCCTCATTAAGATCAAGAATCAAACAGACCCCACGCTCACATTCAGACGTTCGTGCCGGGAGGGTAGGAAAGGCCATTTGGATTCTGTTTGCACATAATAATGTGAACAATTTCTACTCCTATAAAAATGAAAGAAAACAAAATATGTTTGAGGGAACCTTTTTGCCAGATTTCACTGACTTAGTGTCTGTGAATATCTTCAGGTATCTGCGGCTCATGTGCCATGAATATAAATGGAGGAAACACACTGGCGTGCCTCAACAAAATCGACACCAACACTAGCAAATCCACCAAAATCTACCCGCTTCCACACATGTATGTCGTCAAAGATCTGGTGCCTGTAAGTACTGCGTGTGGAGAAAATGTTTCTTTTATAAGTTTAAAAAAAAAAAAAAAGAAGAAGCTACATAGAAGGAAGTGTATTTCGGCGCATTCATCGTATGCGTGTCCTTCTTACCACCAGGATATGAGCAACTTCTATGCGCAGTACAAATCCATCGAGCCCTACCTGAAAAAGAGAGATGAATCTCAGGAGGGGAAGGAGCAGTATTTCCAGTCAGTGGAGGACAGACAGAAGCTGGTAAACACTCAGCAAACACTCCTTCTTTTAACCTGTACAGAATTCATACATGATTCACATGGTTAACATGAGCAAAACTGAAGCCATTTGTCACTACTGTAAAACATGTGACTGAGAACTGGTCGTTTAACCATTAAAATAAGTGATTCATTTGATAACAGTATTAGCAGCTAATGTCTTGCATTGAGATGTCTGCTGTTTTTAGTAAACAGGCAGAATAAGCTGGTGACTGTATAACTTAACAGGATGGCCTGTATGAGTGCATCCTCTGTGCCTGCTGCAGCACCAGCTGTCCCAGCTACTGGTGGAATGGAGACAAATACCTGGGGCCTGCCGTCCTGATGCAGGTGGGTAAAGCTGCTTTGAGAGAATCCTAGCTCTACTTTTAAACTGCTGGTGGGGATGCCCCAAAGTTTCTTTCCAAATGTCACTGATACTGAATTTGGTGTCATTATCCCACAGGCGTACCGGTGGATGATTGACTCCCGTGATGAGTTCACAGAGGAACGCCTGTCTAAACTTCAGGACCCCTTCTCGCTGTACCGCTGCCACACTATCATGAACTGCACTAAGACTTGCCCCAAGGTTGCTCAGATGTTATCAAAACACACATCTCCTCACAGTTAAACGACTTTAAGTTTCTCACTGTCTGTCTGACTCACTTCTCTACAGGGACTCAACCCGGGAAAGGCCATCGCGGAGATCAAGAAAATGATGGCAACTTACAAAGAGGAGAAAGCAGCAGCTTCATGAGCGTGTGAAAATTAAACTGGTTCAGGATCCACTAATAATACCTCAAACTTAGGGGGACGTGATCAGCCAGCCATGAACTTTGCCTACAACGGCACCTTTTGTGTTCTTGATGATTGTCCAAGGTGTGCGGATGAGTGCGGAGTGTGTTTGAGGGAGCAGGAAGATGGAAATTCTGAGAAAAGGGCACTAGAAAGTACTGTACAAGTGTTGCAACATGTTGGACCACAGTTCTGCTTTTTGCATACTGTACTACATTTGCTTGTATCAGATTGTTCATATTAAAATGCATAATAAACATGAGTAAAGCTCGATGTGGAGGGTACAAAACAGGCTAATAATGTGAATACAACTGGTCCGCATAGTTGAGGAAAAGGGTTTTTCCTACCTTAGGTAACAGCAGCTTATTTATTATTTCTGGCCATTTGATAAACAAAAAATGTATAGAGATTTGGTTTAAAAAAAAAACTTTAAAAATATGTGTATCACCGCTAATTTGCTGGGCGCGAATTTTTTTATTTTATTTTAATTTTTTTTTTGTAGGGACATGTTTTAGTTACTATCAGCTACAGGAAAGAACTGAGCAGCTGCTTGTGGGCACTACCAATCCGACAGTGAACGACACCGCTGCGCGTACCACGCTTGCGCTAACATAACGGTCTTCTTGCAGTCGTCACAATTTTGGCCGACGAGACTTTCCGTAGAGAAGTGTCACTGTAGTTTTGGTAGCTGCATGCTTTTGAAAGAAGCTTTTATGCCTGGGAGGAGGAAAACCGCTTGTCATTAACATTATGATGGTATGAGAAGAGGTACGCGGGAGCTGACGTCGTGACGGTGGGATGAACGGGCGCGGTAAGCGTGTCTGAATGCTGTAAAGTAAAGGTTTCTCCCAGAGAGCAGCCTGTAAACATGTACACTGTGTTTGCTAACTGTGAGCTACAAGTCTGTCGTCTCGCCGGTTAAAAGGCGGATCGCTGCTGATGGCAACAACTAATAGAGTCGTCATCTGTCAGCTCGCCTGCTAAATGTACCGATTTCTCTTACTTTCCTTCGGTAATCTGTGTACTACATTAATATAGTGTTAGAAGAAGAGACAGAAGGCTGTCAGTGAAGTTAGGCATCCAGAATCACTGTGTAATAAATGAGTAGTGTATGATATACATACACTACTGTGCAAAAGCCACCCTTCTTTTCTTTATATTTTCTAAAAAAGGGAAAATAGGTGCAGCGATTTATTTAAACATTTGCGAAAATACATGGAAATACAGTATATAAGACAGCAGAGCTTATGTTAATGTTGGTGTGACCACCTTTATTCTTCAGCACAGCCTGAACTCTCTGAGGCAGCTTTCTTCTCATGTCTTTAAGTGGTCTTCAGGAATAGTTCTCCAGGCCTCCTGAAGGACCTTCAGAGCTCTTCTTTGGATGTTGGCTGCCTTTTGTCCTGTTCTCTGTTAAGATGATCCCACACTGCTTCAGTAATGTTGAGGTCTGAGCTCTGAGGAGCCCAGTCCATGACTGATGGTGCTCCACTGTGTGTTTGTCTATCCAGATATGCTTTTACTGCACTGGCAGTGTGTTTGGGATCGTTGTCATGAAGCTGTTGCCAAACGCATCCTTTACAGTTGGTATTACATGATGGATCCAAACCTGACTGTACTTTTCTGTGTTCATAATTCCATCAATGTTTGACATGATCTCCAGCAGCACTGACTGAAATGCAGCCCCAAACCACGACAGGACCTCCACCGTGTTTCACAGATGCCTGTAGACACTCGCTGTTGTACCTCTCTCCTGACCTTCTCCACACATACTGACAACAGTTTGAACCAAAAATGTCCAGTTAGGATTCATCACTCTATAAGACGTGTTGTCGCTGATTTTCAGTCCAGTTCTTGTGTAATTTCGGACAGTGACATAATACATTCACACATATCACTTTAGGCCATATGATTGAAGACCTCACCGTTGCCCTACTTTTGCTAATACAGGTACTAATAGAAGCACTAAAGAAACTACTGTTTCCTCAGTTTACTGTTACTCATGGTGTTACTGCTGCTTCTACTGCAACTACAAATACTATCACTTGTGCTGTGTGGTGGTGAGTTTGTGTGTTCTTTAGTAGCTTCATGCAGTACTGTTTGGGCTCTGAGTCAGTAAACTTCACTGCTGTCGCTACTGCTGCTATGACAGTTTAACAAAGCTGCACAGACTAAGATTTAACAGAAACATTTACTGGCAGCATCAGGACGGCCTGCTTGTCCTTTGAGTGTACTGGCTCTTGGTCTCGGCAGGGAAGCCCGGTCTAGTGTTATCTGATGTGGAGGATTGGTTTTTGCATCCTCAGCTCAGATGTCTTGTTTCTGACTGTCTAGACTTTTTTTTTTTTTTTTTTCACCCAAAAAATTTTTTTTTTA
>VUQS01033565.1:1505-13394 GCA_015108495.1 Heterochromis multidens
AAGGGACAGGGAACTGGAGTGCTTAGACTTAGATGGATGATGTTTTTCTCGCCCTAAGCCTCACTCCAGAGTTACAGTTTCTCTCCTTGCAGCTACCCACCAGCTAGTTTCTTTTTGTATTCATCATTTTTTGATTTTCATTCACCTCTTCGAGTCACAAAAACATGCACATGGACTGTTTTTACAGTAAACACAACAGTGTTTTTGCTTTATTCCATGATTCCTTTTAATATCATTTGTCAGTTGTTTCACACTGTAACACACTGTCCCTCAGTTTCTTCTCCTTTTTAAGCAAACACTCACAAGGTTTGAAACCTGAGTAAAGATATCAAATCTATCTTTGCTCTGTAAAAAATTAAATAAGGTAAAAAATTATTTCTATTGTTATTGCTTACCTGATAACTTCATGTCACTGCATAGATGCTAGCTCTAAGCATTAATGACATCAGACTCTTTTTAAATTACACGCTTAATCTCTCACGTCTGATCTCATGAAATAATAATAATGTTAGGTTAATGCTGTAGCTTGCATTTCCCTCTAAACTGTCTGTCTTGCTGTGTTCTATGAATTTGTGCCTGACAAAATGATGTTGAAATACAACCATTTTTAGCATGTTTGATAAATGCAGTGCTAAATAAACTTCAGACTGACAAAAAAGCACAATGTCATGGTGCACAAACGTGTTTTTACATGCATGCTCTGAATGAAGCTTGTGCTTTCCAGAAGCAACTTCTGTCAAAAAAAAGTACAGACATTACAGTATATGAGCATGATGGATTGTCTAGTCTCTCAATCAAGGTTTAGTTACACCTCTACATGAATAAAAGGGGGAAAAAAATACAGACTGACACTCACTTTTTTTTTTTGAAGGTTGATTAGCTGGGCAGGGCAGCACAGTGGTGCACTGGTTGCCGCAAAGCAAGAAGATTGTGAGACTCTGAGACATCCTCCCACAGATCAAATACATGCTGTCTGTTTGATGGACTGACGACCATTACAGGTCTTAGCTAGGCTCCTCAGGTAAGACGACCCCAAAGCAAATCGAATCTTGTAACCTCAGCATATTGTGCAGTTGTATGTTGCCCTCCACCTAAATATTTCAATATTTCACACACACAGTGAAATTAATTAACCAATTCATTTCTACTTTAAGTTTTGGACAAACTGCATATAATACAATGAACACGGGGAAATATATCAAATTTAGTTTGAGTTTAACCTCACTAGTATTGAGCTAAAATATGTTATCTAATTCATGTTACTAATCAAAACACTAATTGTCTTGGTCACTGCAGATATTGTTTTTCTCTCCTATTTCTTTACTTGTAGGATTTTCAAATGACATGTAGGCCATTTGCTGTTTTTTAACGAATTGTTATCTTAAACATGTAACAAAGCCATTTCTGTGCATGTGTCTGAGAGAGGAGAGAGAGAGAGAGAGAGAGAGAGAGAGAGAGAGAGAGATGATAATGACACACAGGATCAGATGTCCTCCTCGGTGGCCTTGTGAACAACATCTGGAACCCGTCCCTTCCTGGTGACATCACACAACCAGCCTAACCTTTGGCCCCAAACCGGCTAATTAGCAGCATGTCCCTCCATAAGTGCCAGGATCCCCACTTTTTTTTTTCTCTTTCCATCTTTCTCACTGCCCCCTCTCCACCTGTTGCCTCATGTCACTGTGAGTATGAGTGAGGCTGAGAGGGCAAAATGGTCACTGAAAAGGTCTCCTAAACACTTCCAGGATATTTTTTTGATATTATTGACAGGAAGGGAATGCCCACTCACCACATATGGTTTCTCTGTCTTATAGACCACATGTGAATTTAAGTCAGCGTACAAATTATATTTATGACAGTGTTACATCAGGGCCTGTGTTTTATCGACACACAGGACAGAGAAAAGGAAAAAAAAAAAGATTTTTGTGAGCTATTTTTGTTCAACTCCCTCTCCCTCTCTCTCACTCTCTCTGTTTCTCTCTGGTGGATCCATGTATCTCAGAGGTGATCATTAATCTAACAGACTCTATTATTACTTTTCAACTAAGTGCTTTGATTTCCAGCCCACCCAGAAGATTAAACCCCCTTCTTCCTCTCTTTCCTCTCCCTCCATTTCCCCACTTATCTTTTTTCTCTCTGCTCTACTTTCTTACTCATTTCCTTGCATCTGTCCTGTATTTCTTTCCAAAGTGCTTTGTTCTTTCCAATTTTGTAATATACTACAGTGTATAGTTCCTCTATTCTTTTTAAGACTTTTCCACTTGAAGAAATGCAGCCCAGCCAAATTCGAAAACACTGTGTGTTTCTAATTGATAAAATAGATAATGCCAGTTTGGTCGCACTGTGACACCGGAACCAATGGGGCTAAAGGTCAGCTCTCAGGAGACACACCTCTTATCCTTGCACACATCAGCTGTGCAGCCAAAGGCTCTGCTCACAGATACACACCCACAAACACAATCCCGCATCCCAGGAGAGAAGACCTGCAGCTTCATGCAAACTCGTCATATTTCAGTCTAATGATGAAGAGTTTATACAAAAAAGTAAGTGAACAGGAAGCACAGGATTATCAGTAGTGTACCCCAAAGGGTTCCCACCAGAGCTCCAGAGAGCTCCAGAGACTTCTGTTGTTTGGACTTGGCCCTGAGTGGGCCGGTGTATGGAGCATCAGTGTGGAATGATGTGGAAGGCCAAACAGGGGATTGTGGGTGCCAGGTATCTATTACATCAGAGGGGACCAAGGCGCCAGTTTGCCATTTGAGACATGACACCCCCCACCCCATGTCCTTGCATTTTATTCTGTTAACTGGCAAGATGTGCTGAAAGTTATGCGGACACTGTGAGCAGGACTGGCTAAACTGTGATCCTTTCATAGTCTAATTGTAGGTAAAAAGCTAAATCACTATTTTGCACAAATCTAATTTATTCATGATTCACTGAAATGTAAAAAAAGAGTGCTTTTTATTTTATTTAAGAAGCAACACTCACTTTTACAGATAGTTTTATACAGATTATATTTGAATTTTGCAAATGTTGGTTAATTTTCAGTTTATAAGAATGCACATCTTTATTCCTATTGCAACTAATGCATCAGTGAGCTTATTGTGAACCCTACTTCAGGTTGCATAGTTTGAAGAGTGCTGTGTGCTGTGACCACTGTAACCACATAACTTGGAGTTCTCAATCAAGACAAAGGTTAACTTAAAATACAATCCTGAAATGTATAGTTCTGATAGGTATATAAGGTAATAAGATTCATGGGGTGCTTTTTGCAAAAGAAAGAAAGAAAGATATTTTATATATAAATCCATCTTTCTCTATTTTTTTAAAAAATATTTTCCGGGTTGAAGTGTTTAAAATAAAACACATATTCTACATCTTGGACTCATCCGGGGTCCCTTGGGATCCTCGAAACCTTGGGGAACCAAAAAGAAAGATCAGCACCACTGTCTCCTCCCAGCATGTGGTAACGCCCTCTCTGGTCACGAAGATAAAAAAAAAAAGTCTGTTCCTTTATGCACAGTTAGTTGTTCATGAACATCCAGCGTACGTTTACGCGCCCTGTTCGTTCTTGTCCAGCCTAAGAATTCTGCTCTCATGTTTTGAGCCCGCTCCAGTGGAAGACAGTTCAAATATGTCCACCGGGTCTCTCAGCGATGTCGACGACGAGCTTCTAGACGGCATCCTGAAGTTTGGCTCCTCCGGTAAAGACTCCAACGAAAGCACGGAGGAGAGCTCAAACTGCGAGGGTCCCTGCGCAAACGAAGAACGAAGAGATGCGCCCGGCAAAAAACGGAAGACAACGTCCAGGAAAACGGCGCCCAAAGGTGTGGCACAACAGGAGGGCAAGCAGGTGCAGAGGAACGCGGCCAACGCCCGGGAAAGAGCCAGGATGCGCGTCCTTTCCAAAGCCTTCTCCCGGCTGAAGACCTCCTTACCATGGGTACCACCGGATACCAAGCTCTCCAAACTGGACACACTGCGTCTGGCGTCTAGCTACATAGCACACCTCCGACAGATACTGGCCAACGACAAATACGAAAATGGATATATCCACCCTGTTAACCTGGTGAGAATGGGCTTGAGGCTTTTATACTTTTGCTCCCCCCAATTTCCAGTTTAAGGTTTTTTGATAGTAATGTAGTCAAACACAGGAATTACTTTTTATTAAACCCAATGTTGTTTGAAGGCTGCTTTTAATCTGATTTTATTGAATTTACAATTCAAGTTATCGTTATTTTAACGTGGCCTGCAAAGGCCACACTATAGGCCTTAATTACTAGAGCAGCAAAATGACAAATGAGGGTGACAGCCCAGCCAGGCAGGTGCATAAAGCAGGTAAAAACAACCTGCTTCATGCAAGCGTAATAAATGTCCGACAGTTTAGAATCACTGTGGGCCACATAGCAAGAAGTGGAATTCGAAATAATGTACTGTGTAAGTTCAACGTTTCCTCCAGGTGTTTGTTTGGGAGACAGGTGAAATTAATGTTGCAATGACGTAAATATTTTAAAAGGGCGCGAAATAAGCCTCTAGAGTATTTTAATGTGATGTCAAAAAAAGGAGAGAGAGAGAGAGAGAAAGGGGGGAAATGGCTATTCAAAAGAAAGTTTAATTAACGCTAAAAATTAATGTAATTAAATATGAATATTGGCGTATTAAACTGGTCACTATGAAGCCAGAAAATATTAAAGGAATGTTCCAATTGATAGTCTAACATTGTCGCTTCTGTGGCTAAACTTGTTTTAATTCAACACAAGAGCATCTAGTGATAGTGTTTGCGCCAAATGAATTGGAGGTTATTATGCTTTTATTATGTTAACCTAATGGGTGCAGGTGATTGCACACATACTTGTTTTGAATTTATGCTTGATTTAGGTTGAATTGGTTGATTATGAATAATGTGCACATTCTAACTGGTTGCGTTTTCCTCCGCAGACGTGGCCTTTCATGGTTGCAGGTAAACCGGAGAACGATTTGAAGGAGATGCTGAACTCAACGAGGTTGTGCGGAACTACGGCGTCTTGATGCCGCTTAATAGACAACCCTTTTTAAAGGAAGAATGAAAAGAAAAAAAAAAACTATAATGACTGAAATGCAAGTCTAATCTCCGCAGACTTTGAGTGGGAATAACGGGAGGAGTTCATCCCCTCTCCTTCGTTCCTGTAAAGAAAAAAAAAAAAATCATTTATTTAAATGCATTGTCATCTTTTGTCTTTGCTGGTTCAAAGATAAACTTTGTACTTTAAACGGCTTTTTTCTTTAAAAAAAAAAAAAGAAAGAAATCAGCAGATGCGTTTTTACAGATGCAGGCCTGTTTTTACGACTGTCTTATGATGGATGGATGACTGGATAAGCACGTGAAAATTTAAGTATCCACTGTCTCAAATTGTTGTACAGATTACATGTAGTATATGAAATATATTTGTACCATTTTTACACTCTGTGTAATTAACGTTATATTTTATTTTTTATTTTCCTGTGTGGGCCAACACTTTGACCTGGCAACCCTCCTTATCTCTCCATTCCTTGAGAATAGCAGACCCTACGCACCAGTAAAACCTCGGTACAGATAGCCCGAGTCTCCCTCTGTTGTTTCTGACAGATAACAGTGGACAAAGCTGCCGTTACATAAACAAACTTTTGCCTTCACAGATTATGTGGGCGCTATAAAGTAGTTAGTCTTCTTGTGGTGTAAACAGGCCAAATTAAGTTTATCTCGTTACTAACTTCGCCGATAGGGTAAAGGCAGGAAAAGGTAAATAAACAGGGTGCCAGTGTGAGACTTATCATTTTTATTACTGAATTTTACTTTTTAAAAATTATTTTAACCTTATTGTCAGGGCTGTTTAATAACAATATATGTTTATTTATGAAGCTACATCATTAAGAAGTAAGCAGCCTATCATGTTTTTTTTTGTTTTTTTTTTAAAAGATGTAAAAAACCTTTGCGCAGAGATCTTTAATCCCGCCCAGACCAGTTGTTTTAATTTTCTCGGGTTATGACCGCTGTGTTTACATCACGTCGACAGTTATTTATGCGCTCTGACACAAGGCCTCTCTCCCTCTGTGTCTCTCACTTTTCTCACTGTGGTTTATTGGGAATGAAAAAAGGACAGCGCAAAAAAAAAAAAAAAAGGGTGGGTCAGTAGTTTTTACTAATTCCATAAAACCAACAACCTAAAACACCTAGGCTATAACCTCATTGACCTCTGGAGGTCAAGCGCTCTTAAAACTTTTTTTTTTTATATCACATTAAAAATAAAATGCACTTGTTTTCATATTTCTAGAAATGTATACTGTTTACAGAAGATCCAAGTTTTCTAATTTTTTTTTCAAGCTGGCATGTTTATTTTTTTTTTTCTTTATTTTACAAGCCAGCCTGTTTTCCATATTATCATTTGAGAGCTCTTTTGGTTAATTTGCAGCTATAGCCAGGATAATTATAGGCCTATTTTACATCTAAATCCTTTGGTCAGTTTATGATACATTGGCTACATTGCTGTAGATTCAGCAATCCAACAAAAGAAACTACCTTGACCACTATTGCGAGAAGATCCTATGATAGAAATGAGAAATGTTGAGAATCTAGCTGTTTTTTATTTATTTATACCCCCAGAGTGCTACAAGAATCAGCCAACAAGCTCATATTCTCTCACCTGAGCTTTTTACTGAAATGCCATTTTTACTGAAATTAGCCCTTCTGTTTTTAAATGAACATTTTGCTTTTGATATGCTCAATTTGAGAGTTTTTATTTGGGATATTGTAATTTTATTAAGAAATAAAGATCTGAAAAGGATCTGAATACCTCACCAGGAAGTAAAAGAGCAAGGCACAAAACATGAAGTAAGTCATTGTTCGGTAATTTTTAGTGTAAATTTTTTATGTGTGAATTTGGAAAATGGTAATTTTACAAAATATTGCTAACTGAAGCGCCACTTTAAAAAGAAAAACAGCATTCCACCAATAGATGGCGTATTCTCAGTTTTCTTGATTTTTATGCTATTATGCTAGTGTTTTTCAATGATTAAGACTATTTCTTTTTTAGGGATGTAGGTGACTTTAATCACACACACTTGTTACATCAAAATAAGAAAGAAAAAAGAAAAAAGATTTTAAAAAAGGACAGCACCAAGTATCCTTTAACAGGAACAATTAGATTAAGTGCCTTAGTAATAAAAGAGTCCCACCGACATCTCTTAAAGGACCCTCACCTAATACATCAGCAGCAGCATGGCGGGGGCCTCGCCGCCACCCCAAAGGGACCACCATGGAGAAAATAAACTTGGCTGCCTCTCTCCTGGCTCCAGCTGCAGGGAGAGAGCGGGAGAGGAAGAGAGATAGAGGAGGGAGGGAGGGGTCTGTATGAGAGCAGGGCTGGGATTCCCATACTTGCTAATTGTTTTGTTGGATGGCTGCCCAAAACTGTGGTGTGGAAAAGGTCCACACACTGAGGGGAGGAAACAAAAAAATCACATTTTTTTTCCAGCTGATCCCATCATGTTTCACATCTGCATGACCCTCGTTTTTCTCTGAAAACACTAACTTGATCTTGGCGTGGCTGTACGTCAGAGGTATGATAGCGGTAATCAGGATCTTGCACTTTACTCTGTCTCGTCACATAGATTGATATACTGACCTAGTGAAACCCATCTACAACCCACTGATGATTTTTTCATTTCTTTAAAGGTAATTTAGTGTAAAGATGGCCAAGCTCTCTGCAGAAAACAACAGCATTTAACTCTATGACTCACACCACGTTGTCCTTTCTATTCCTGCTGTCCATGCCCATCCATAATGCAGTCTCTGGATACTGCATGCCATGTATGATGTATCCAGAGACTGCCATCTCCTGGACAAAATTTAAGTGAGAACATAACACACAGCCCGTGTGTTATAGTGAATTTTAAAATTACCCCAAAACATTTTACTTTTCTACAATGACAACTACTTGTTGGATAATGCACAATTATAATATTCACATATGTATGCATGAGAGATGATAAATACTTGGATCATTAAGAAGACTGCAAGTTGTAGCACATGGCAAACCGACTTAGCAAATTAAACAAAAGGTTACAAGAAAAATGTGATTTAAAATAAGTATGAATTTTACTTTTAATTTGTTTTATATTTTATTGGACTTTTATTGAAATGCATTTGATTGACATTACATATCAAAAAGCAAGAGCCTTTCAATGTAATGTTCATTATAGTTTGCATTTCCCTCTTGTAGAACTAACAAATGTAATTCATCCCAGATCTTCATTTATAAAATAATAGTATCTGACAAGCAACACAGAGTGCATATTGTACTTGACTTGCTGATTAAATATTCTTGATTTTCCATAATGGAATACTTGCATCAGCATGTTGCGCATAGGGTCAGGTTGGTTTGGATAGCTTTTTTCTCTTATTAAATCTTTTTCTTCTTCCGGCTGCTTCCTTTACAGGTCGCCACAGCGGATCATCTGCCTCCATCTCACCCTATCCATAACATCGTCTTCTGTCACACCAACCCTCTGCATGCCCTCTTTCACTACATCCAAGAACCTCCTCTGGGGTCTTCCTTTTTTCTTCCTGCCTGGCAGCTCCATATTCAACACCCTTTGTCCAATATATCAACTATCCCTCCTCTGCACATGTCCAAACACGTCTCACCCTTGCCTCTCTAACTTTTTCTCCAAATTGCTCAACCTGAGCTGTCCCTCTGATGTACTTATTTCTAATCCTGTCCATCCTGATCACTCCCAGTGAAAACTTTAACATCTTCAGCTCTGCCACCTCCATCTCCACCTCCTGTCTTTTTGTCAGTGCCACCATCCCCAAACCATACATTATAGCAGGTCTCACTACCATCTTGTAAACCTTCCCTTTCACTCTTGCTCCTGTCCTTCTGTCACAAATCACCCCTGACACTTGTCTCCACGCTACTTCTGCTCCTTGCATGTTCACCTTTCCATCTGTTTCCCTCTCATTCACACACATGCATTTTGTCTTCATTCCAGACAACTCTTCTCTCCAGTACATACCTCCACCTCTCCAGACTCTCTTCCACCTGCTCCCTACTCTCACTACAGATCACAATGTCATCTGTCATCTGCAAACATCATAGACTCCCGCCTGATCAGATGAGGTCAGGCAGGAGTCACCATCACTAACAAGAAAGGGCTCAGAGCAGATCCATGCTGAAATCCTGCCCCCACCTTCAACCCATCTGTCACTCCTACCGCACACCTCACCACTGTCTCACTGTCCTCATGTAACGTTTTCCCTTAATAAATGAAATCTTCATTTAAAAACTGCATTTTGACTCAGGTTATCTTTGCCTAATATTAAAATTTGTTTGATGATCTGAAACATAGAGGTGTGACAAATATTCAACAAAAAAAAAGAAATCAGGAAGAGGGCAAATACTGTTTCACAGCACTGTATGACCACTTATTATAAATCTAAAACATACTAAGTAATCTAAGCACACTCCTTTAACTGATGCAGTGATGGTTGATTGTAGGCTTTGCCACCATTGTTGAATGCCTTGCTGACCTTTATTGGAGTATTGTAAGGCCCTTCACCTTTTGACTGAGTCAGAGCATTTAAAAATACCCTTTGTACTCTCTCTTTGATTAGCGCTTGAGCCTGCATGTTGTAGAAGCTCATCTTTACTGATGGTTGGCTCTGGATTCTTCTCTTCCCCTCTGGAGCAGGGATCTTTCTTCAGCTTCTCCAAGTTTTTTTTTTTTTTTTTTCAGTTTCTGCTCATCTGCCTCGTTGAGGCTTCCACGTTTCACACTTCCCCCTCTGCTCAACCAATAGTATGTCTCTCAGCATGTTGCTTAATGAATTAGGGAGTTGTCAGGGTCTCTCTTATAAATCCCATATGAGGTGGATTGTGGGCTATGTGATGTGTTTGTTTTTTGCTGGCTGTCTATTTCCGTTAAGCTGTTAAACTATTCTGTCTTAGCCCTGAAGTTATAAGTCAGTGGCATCATTGCCAGAAAAATGTTGGTTCCAAGCAAACAGCCTTAATTTGTCATTCTGTTCATATCCTTTACTCAAAGAGTTTAAACATATCTTGCTGTTACTTTTTTTTGTTTTTTGTTAAATTCAGATTCTATCATCAAAACCGAAATCTTCCTTAATTAAATGCACAGAAATATTATCAGAAAATAGCAAGAGAAATGAAATCCTGATATATTTAGATATGATTTAGATATATTAGAGCTTTACATTCTTTATACAACATCAGCAGTTTAGCTTAGTTGTTCCCCACTTGAGGGTCAGGCCCCTCCAAATGGTCAGATGATCATTATATGATTACTTGGGAAGAAATTAGGTATAAGTTAAATTGAATTAGTGTAGAATATCCACTGTAATGACCCCTTGTGACAAGGGAGCAGCCAGAAGTAGCTTTTTAGTGAGATATTACATAATGCTTCATACTGGTGCCATGAATAGTTGTTTAAATGAAAGAATGGCACGGGTTTTTGAAACAGGCTTAACAGAGGAATGAGTGAATGAATGTATGCCATGACTATCAACCTGATTCACTGTGAAATTATGTTAAAGCTTACTTGTATTACTGTAGTTTCAAAAGCAGAAAATGTGGCTACCATTCTTGAGAGGAAACTGCCAGCAGCATCTTTTTTATACCAACAGATGGCAGCAGAGGAGTCTGCTTAGCGAAAAGTTGGGACTATTGAGAAAGGCACTAAGGGCACAATTAGAGGACAGGGAGAGCTAAGACATGAAGTAGCACTGAAAGATTTACAAACACTGTAAAGATGGTAATGTAGAGCAGCAAATGAATGGAGCACAATAACCTGGATGAGCTGAAACTAAGGCAGTTAGTTGAGCTTTATTTATGGGGACAGTCTCATTGGGATCTAGACACATACCCCAGAAGTTAAGATATAGGTCTGCTAATGTCCTCTAGGTGCCACTGATGGCCATCCATTTCCACATAACTGGCATTGGTGAGTGTGCTACCTGTCTGCAGTAATTGCAGCAGTTACCTGAATAGTGCTGTACAGCATCCAGTAGTTTAGTGGCAGCAGTATCACACAATGTCCTGCATGATCTGGTACAGACTTTAAGGTGGATAATGTATATATGTTGTATAATGTTTTTTTTTTCTGTTTTCAAATAAGGAAGAAGCTCTGTTTGAGTAGAATAATCCAATTTGAATTTAAATCTTCAGAGAAAGAGGTTTAACAGGAGTTTGGTAGGACAATCTGCTTTTCAGTGCTGAACTGTATCAATTAGATCTCATTTTAGCACATGAATAGGATTTGTTAAGGTTCACGATGTGTAAAACAATATTTGTGTAAATGTTTTAATGAAAGATTTGTGGCTGCTTTGTTTCTTTATATTAGGTGGGTTACAGTAAGTGCTTTAAATTATGCACATAAAGTGCCATGCTCAACTTGCATTTAAAAAAATTGCCACATATACTAACATGATTAAGGCCGGGCAACAGCTGGTAGTGGTGTCAATTTGTATCAGCTGACATCACTGCCTGAGCAGACTGGCACAGCAACCACCAGAATAGAGGAGATGCCAAAGATAGCTGGGGCCTGCCCAGATCACACTCATGCTCATGTTTATTGGTCTTTGTGTGTGTGTGTGTGTGTGTGTGTGTGTGTGTGTGTGTGTGTGTGTGTGTGTGTGTGTGTGTGTGTGTGTGTGTGTGTGTGTGTGTGTGTGCGTGTCTGTGTCGCTGTTGGCATCAGTTTGTGATTATTAAAAAGGGCACAGCAGGTGGCTGCCATCAGACTTCTGTCCTTTACGTCAGTGGAGTCATCTATGGAGTCAACAGCATGTCTTCATCCCCCAAATTGTTGATATCATGGAAAACTCCTTTTAGATTGACAGAACTTCTCAAACTG
>VUQS01033566.1:12582-23628 GCA_015108495.1 Heterochromis multidens
CCCTAAAAATCTTAGAAACATGGTGTCTAACCAGATACTTACTCTGGATGGCATTACCTTGGCCTCCAGTAACACTGTGAGGAATCTTGGAGTCATTTTTGACCAGGATATGTCCTTCAATGTGCATATTAAACAAAGTGCTTGCTCATAGGGGGTTGTCTGATTGTTGGGGTTTTCTCTGTATTATTGTAGGGTCTTTACCTTACGATACAAAGCGCCTTGAGGCGACTGTTGTTGTGATTTGGTGCTATATAAATAAAATTGAATAGCATTGAAAATTGAATTGAATAAAAAAAAAAATATGTTAATGCTACATATGTCAACAAAGGACACTCTTGGACTGCTAGTCTTTCACTTCCTGGTTAAATAAATGTTTTAAAATAAAACTGAAATTTAGCATTAAATTATTTTTCTGTTTTACATTTGTTTAATAAATCTTGATTATATGTGTACACATGATTTTTTTTGCATTGGGGGTACTTGCCTGGAAACAACATTTCAGAGAGGGGACATTATTTAAAAAATTGAATTAAACTGCTCTAATGCATTTGGCGGTCCCTAATGTCGTATATGATCTACACTGATTTTAAAATCAGTGTAGACGGGACTGAGAGCACTTTTTGTCCAGCTACGTCAGCAGATATTGCAAATGAAGTATGCAGAAACTGCACAAGCTGCAACATGGTGTGTGTCCTTCTTAGAGATTAAAAAGATATCAATTGAGGCCTGATGTTTACAGTTGAAGAATTATCTTTAACCACAAAGTTTGCTAAAACATATGACAAAAATTCCAACACAGTGAACTTCCCTGGAAATACGAAGATATTTTAAAGGGTTTTTCTTCTGTAACAAACGTGGGAGAACTGAGAAGAGGCTTTAATGGTGTTTTCTTTAAAGTCCATTAAATTCCTCTGATATAATTAAACTCATTTCTTTACAGGACTATGGATGTTCTTATCAGCCTAAACAATGGCAAGTCCTTCATCACCGGTGCCTACACCATCACTGCTACCACATGTGTGAGTTCGATTTACCCTTTTTTTTCTTTTTTTTTTCTTTTTGAGACAGCGTCTGAAATGATGCTGCGCTCTGATGTTCTGTCTTGCGTTTTCTACCTGTGCACATTACAGATTAGACTTCTATCTGAAATAAATCCTCTTTAACTGTGTTTAATAACATGCAGCTGCTTTTCCTGATTTTATAATTGAGTAAGTGATGCGTAAAACATGGTTTGAATATGTGATCGTACAAATTTTCCTGTTGTATTTATATTTTTTGATATTTCTCATATGATGACGTCAGTGATTTGCTTCAAGCAGTGGTCATAGTTTTAGTGTATTTTGTGGTTACATAGGATGTCTTTTGGTGGTCACACAATTCCTGATGTTGAAAATAAAGGTTTGTGAAACATCAGCTCCTTTTATATTTCTCCAGCTGTTGTAGCCAGCTGTGTCACCATTTTGTCTTTGGATTAAGGTGAATAAACAGGTTTTCATTTTCTCCTTTAGTCAGATGGTTTTGTGGTGGCGATAGTCTTCCTGGTGCTGTTCATCCTCGTGGCTCTGGCTCTCATGTGGTGGTTCTGGCCTCTCTGCTGCAAAGTGGTGAGTGTTGCTGCACAGCTTATAACCAACACAGTCATGTTTGGTCAACCAAAACTGATAAATTAATTAAGTCTGGGTTTGAATGGAGATGACATCAAGAAAAAAAACCATGCTAAAATGTTGCCTACTCTTCTGTTCTGCCTCTGCCTCGTTCTCTAAATCTGTTGATAAGTTTCCTGTCACCTGTTCTCTTTTTGGTAATGCTCTGACAGCTTTAAACATCCTGTTCCAGCAAATGCAGGCTGCCTTCCTGAAAAAGATGAGTTCACTTGAAAACTGTCTTGTAAAATCAGACTTAATTTGGGAAGCTGTTTTTATGACCACGTAAAAGCACAAAGAGGTGACCACAGAGCTCAGGACAGGTTTAGCTGTTTGAGAAGCACAGCGGGCTCAGTATTATTCACCAGGCCTTGCCAAAGGGAAGTGGTGCAGAACATCTGTTCAAGCTTGTCACCTCCTGCTTATAATGATAAGTCACACTGGTTTAGCAACACCAGAGAGGAAGAACCTTAAACAGGAAGAATGTGAAGAGGCTACATCCTGCAGACCAGTGGCTGATTGTTGCATATCATTTTCTGAGAATAGATGAAGTCACTTTATGCGAACAGACTGTTAAAAACAAAGCAAAGATTAGCAGGAGAAAGATGTGAGTGACAGATTGCATGAAAGTTACCAGAATCTCTGTTTGTTTAGGACTAATATTAGGCCTACCTGGGGACTGAAGGGATTCATAATAATCACAGAGATTTTTAGTGGTTTTATCGAATTAGAATCTGCCATGTCCTGCTTCAGCTTAAAACACTTTTACACTATCACTTTATCTAATCAATCTTTTTTTTTTAACTTCAGATACACTATTTTTGTTATTTCTTATTCTTCCTTAATATTAGTTTTTTTTTCATTTAAACCTAAATTATAAATGATATATTAAATAAAACATCCCACCACTGTAGCTCTTCCCTTTCTGTTTAAAACCCCTCCCACTAAAAGAGCACCGGCCTGTGCATGTAGTTCACTTAAAATAAATCAATGAATATTTTTGCCTTTTTTCACTTGTTTGTTCCTCACCTGAGGAACAAGCAAAAGTGAAGGTGCTCTATTGGATTAAGATCTGGTGACTGTGGAGGCCATTTGAATGCAATGAACTCATTTACAAGTTCAAGAAACCAGTTGGAGATGATTTGAGCTTCAAGATATGGTGCATTATCCTGCTGGAAGCAGCCATGAGAAGATAGGTACACTGTGGCATTAAGGGATGGACATGGTCAGCAACAATACTCGGGTAGGATGTGGCCTTTAAATGATGCTCAGTTGGTACTAAGGGGCCCAAGAAAATATCTCCCACACCATTACACCACCACCAGCAGCCTGAGGCGTTGATACAAGGCAGGATGGATCCATGCAGGTTCGACGTGTTGTGAGTTAGAAGTTGCTTTTCTCTGAACCTTGTTTGTAATGAGTGACTATTTGAGTTGATGTTGCCTTCCTATCAGCTCAAAGCAGTCTAGTCATTCTCTGACCTCAGCATCAACAAGGCATTTTCTCCCAGAGAACTGCCACTCACTGGAAATGTTCTCTTATTCTCTGTGAACCCTAGAAATGTTTATGTGGGAAAATCCCAGCAGATCAGCAGTTTTTGAAATACTCAGATGAGCCCGTCTGGCACCAAGAACCCTGCCACGTTCAAAGTCACTTAAATCACCCTTCTTCCCCATTCTGATGCTCAGAAGACAATATCTGAGTGCCTAAATCCTTCAGTTGCTGCCATGTGATTGGGATTTCTATTTGGATTAATAGGCAGTTCAATAAGTGTAACTACAAAGGTGGCTGATGAGTGTATAGTATACATTTGATCTGAGTTCTGGGAGAGATCACCTGCAGTGATCAGTTCAAATGATGCTCAGTCTTCCAACTGTAAACAAAGATAATATGAAAAAGATACAAAACTCTTTCTTTACTAAGGAACATATTTGACAACTATTATTATTAGTTTTCTCAGTGAGAAAAGGATGTTAAACCAGTACTGAGAGAAATCTCTCCTGTAAAATCATCAAAACATGTTGTTTTCTTTCATTTGTGTATTTCTGTCAGTGTGAAGGCTGGGAAGTTATTAATTAAATCCACAAATCACCATGTTTTTAGTCCCATGTGACTAGGGTGTAAAGTGGAACTTGAGGCTGCATTTAATTAATTAATCTAAAATCTGCTCTTAAAGTCGGAGTTCTCTGTTTTTGTTTTATTTTCAGTAACTTATTTATGAAGAGAAAATATTTTTGCTTCTTTGTCCAGTGTTAAAACTTTTGTTTAGTTCGTGAAACGTACTGTTTTAAAAACCTCACTCTGTCCTCACCCCCTTTGGAAATAAAGTCTCACCCGCTTAACCATTTACAAAAATCCACAACAGATTATCGTTTGAGGCTATGAGAGAGGGGCTACAGATGGTGCACACAGGCTCTTTTTTCTGTGCCTCTGCCTTTTTCTATTGAGATCTGATAAAGGCAAATTTACCCTCCACTCCACCGACCCTCACGGCAGACCTCTGTTCCCGCTCACCCGCAGCGGCCCTTAAATGATAGATGTCACCTGGCTTTGTGGACCTGAAGGGATCCCATCCAGGATGAGATGGAAGCATATTTTGGAAAACCAACAAAGGCATTAAAATGTAAACCCCCTGCAGCATGTCTGGCGGTAGACGTGTTTGTCTTGGTGGAGAGAGCTGCTGTTGCCTTCCATCGAGGGACGTGGAAGAAGAGGAGGGCCATGTGTGGCTTGTTAATATTTAAACCCCCAGTCTGCCAGGTTTCAGCAGTCGGGATGAGGCCATGCACACACACACTTACACACACATACACAGAGACACATGCCCAACCTCTTTCCTACAATCCCTCTCTCCCTGTCTCTCTCCCACATGGACTGATGCCAGGAGAGAGGTCATACAAGCTGTGGAGTGGTAATTTCTTTGTTTATGATTTGTTTGGAAATTAAACTCGAATGGCATCGCCTTTAGTTCAAATCAAAGGATTCAGGATTGGAGATGCCATTTTAAATTACATTGCCAGTTTATCCAAATTACAAACTATTCGCTGCTGAATTGGATGCACTTTTGGACACATTTTCAACTCATTTGGTGCTTAATATGTTATTAATCTCTAATTATTTCTTGTTATTTTCTGCACCAATGCAGAACTTTTGTCTTCTTTGTTTTCTTTCGGTTGATTTTTTAAAATTTGTTTTTGTTTTGTTCTTGTACAAACAGTTTTTCCATAGATAAAGACATAAAGCATTTTTAAACTTTCAAATATGCTACTCGCCACTGATCCATCATGATAAGCCTCCCAAAACAGCTTGACACAACACGGTTTGAGCTTGAGGTTGGGAACGAACAGATTATCAAGTCCAGTTGGACGTTTACGGAGACAGCCATATGGGGACAATACCCTGAGTGCCTCTGATTGGTCCAATTCCCCCTGGTGTCGTGGCTGCAGTGGCGAGCCGCTGGGGCTTATGTCAGATGGCTAAGTATCCTGTGGTTTAGTTTTTAATTATGCCACCACATTGCTCCTCTTCACATCTGTCCATCAGGTAGCTGGGAAAGAGCAGCAGAGCCCTGTCATTTATGTAATGCTTTATTTGTGTCACAACATGTGCAGGAAATCTGCTGCATAATTACTTAATAAAAGAGATAATCCTGTGAACGTAAGGTGCAGCTGAAATGATGTTAATCAGCGTATGGAGAGGCCACCAGTAGACCTTTACTAAATTTGCTTACAGCCAGTTGTGTGTCAGAAAGCAATTAATTAACCCTAATTGATTATTTTTCATTATTCTAATGACAACAGTAAGCAGAGAGTGTGATAGTGTCGCTGAGCTTAACAGTGAATGAAACAGCTGTTAGGATCTATGATATGTCATAATTACATTGCTCCTTTTCCCCTCCAAAACCACTTTAGCAAATGCATAACCAGCTATGACAGTGTAGTATCTGTCTTTGATGACTAATGAACAAAGGTCAGCTTTCCACTTTGCCGCGCACCTCAGGTTGAGATATGTCCTCAGTGCAATTATATGCACTGCATTTATAGGGCACTTACTCTGTGTGTAGTGCTAAAGTCCGCCACTGTGTAAGAAGGGGAAAATGTGGGTGGGGAGGTGAACAGGAAGCACTCTCTCCTTTCCTTTTGTATCAGTCCCTGCTGATGAGCCTTTTAGCAAATAATGCCAATAATACTTCTCAAGCTCAGTTTGATGACTTCAGATGGCTAACTTTGAACCAAAACCCAAAGATTTCTAACAAACCGTAATAGAAAACTGAAAAAAACAGGATATCACTGCACTGGTAAACTTAAAAGTCTCCCTACCTGCACTAGAAATGATTTACCCTGTAGTTAAATAACTTCAGTGATTATTCAGCAAAATAGTTTTTTGTCACCGGCATGTTAATTGATTAATCTCTTGATGCATGCTCAATAATCCAGGTAAAAGAATCCCAAAAAGCTGAATCTCTTCATCTGGACGTAGCGTTTTTTAGTGGGAGAAACGTTTCGTCACCTCTGGTGACTTCTTCAGTCTCGGGACGAAACGTTTCTCCCACTAAAAAACGCTACGTCCAGATGAAGAGATTCAGCTTTTTGGGGTTAATTGATTAACTGTCTAATAATGGTGGCATTATCTGACTTAAACTCACTATACAATACAGTATCACAATAAGCCCACAATAACGTCTGTATCATGATACAGCCATTCTGCAATACTTGATATATGGTGAAATTTGTTTGTTAATAAAAAAATAAGTAAAACAAAAAGACCAAAGTCAAGAAACACGTATATAATAACGCACACACACTGGTGAAACTGTTTGTGCGTTATTATTATTAATTATTATTCAGTTTTAATAATGTGTCGATACAAATAATGAGCTCTCTCCCCTGTGAGTCTCTTGTTTACTGTGAGCTACCTTCCATTTATTTTACACTCTCTTATTTGGTGAATTTCAAGTCATGAAGTAGTGACTTTGTTAATTAAAAACGCTGGTGGGAGACTCTCTTACAACACCCACCTGTTGTAATAAAAATATCCGCAATTGGTGCCAGTGTATCGATAATTCTATTGCAAGAGAAAGACATACGATGCATAGTATTGATATTTTGACCCGTGCCGGATTATATAAGTAAACAACTCATCTAAGTCTGCACTTAGGGTGATTACCGTAGAGCCCAACAAACTAAATGTGGGGCAAAGAGTATGTTTATGTGGGACACATTACTAATGCTGAGAAGTATTCTGATATGTGGATAGATCTAACTCGATAAGTACAAACTATGCAGGTTGCAGGTCTGGTATCGATCATGTAAAGGACTTATACTGTAATTTATTTGGATGCAGTTTTCCCAACTAGAAAAAAAATGTTAACTCTTCAGCTGCTGGTCTGTCTGGTAATCATCTTTGGGTTTCAGTAGCTGTCCATCCATAGACCTTCTAGTCTCTTTTTAACCCACATGTTTCTTGTGAGGCTCATATTTGTTGACTTTTGCTTAGTACCAATGAAAATCTGGGACAGGGGAGACAACCAATGGAAATCCTCTGTAGTCCAGCATGAAGTGTGACACCTGATGTCCCTGCCTGCACTACAAGATAATGAAAAACTACAGATGTTGATGCCTAAATGTGTTTTTAGGATTTTGTTTTGTTTTTGTTTTTCAATAGATAATTTAATATAAGCGGAATACTTTCTCTTCATTTCCTTGTCAGAAATATTCAAAATAAGAGAAAAATATAGGTATAAGCCATTAAAAAGCATTATAGATACAAAAACACCATATATATATATATGGTGTGTTACATATATGTGTTTTTGGAACCTGTGTAGTGGCTGTGACTTACAGCAACTGACATCTGAAAACACACAAGAATAAAACTCTTCAGTCTTTCCAGCATGAGCCTTCTCACAGATGGGTTTTGGTGAGTGAGTGGCAGTAGTGTCTTCAGTAAAAAGTTGGACATCAGTAATGTGAAGCGTCTGACTGACACCTGACAAATGTCACTGTCAGGCCTCTCTTTGCTTTGCCATGCACATCTGAAAAACCCAGTCCAGGCATCTTGTCCTTGAGTGGAATCACATTGTGGACAACCTGCTCCTCAGATGCCCTCTCATCCAGTGTTGTCATAAACAGTGCAGCTGGGCCGGTCACTCTGCACTGGGAGAGTCATGTCCTGGTTATGTATATATATATGTGTGTGTGTGTGTGTGTGTGTGTGTGTGTTTGTGTTTTTTTTATTTTTCTGTGTGTGTTTGCCGCCACTCATCTTCCCTTCAGACAGGGCTTGGAGCTGAGCCCAAGCCTCCTCCTCTGTATCTCATCGGAGCTAATTAACTCCTTAGGACTTTATGATTGGGGGGATTGCTTGGGAGCACTGAACCCCATCCAATTAATTAAGAGCTAAACGGGCAGCGGTGCTCGCCCCAAAGACTCCCCTGTCAACAAGTTGATTTTCAGCTTTTCTTTATTTTGCACGGGGGGCCCCTGATGTTGGTTTACAAGCAGAATCCTTGTAATCAGCAGTCAGTGACGCGAAGGGGCAGCAGTTGCTGCTGCAAAACAGGCTGGCAGCGACGGCGTCTCCACTGTGAGATGAGCTCAGGGATGTTTCTGTTTGGCTCAGTCACCTGTCACGAATCACCTCTGTCAGCCTTGTCTGTGCTTGTCTTGATGAGGTTTGAGTGCGTGTGTTTGTGCGTGTCTGAATGCGTCTCCTGACGGACTGTGCTGACGCTCTTTTGCTTCTTCTGTTTATCCAGGTCATCAAAGACCCGCCGCCGCCTCCTCCACCATCTCGTCCGCCACCACCTGTGAGTCACAATTGTATTATTTGCAGGTTTAAAAGAATGTGTAGTAGTGCAGTGCAAAAGAAGAAATGAGGGTCAGAAGAAGTTACAGAGCAAATGTGCTTAGAATGGTGCATCATTGAGATTTCAGGGAAACTTTACACATTTTGAGAATCAGGATTATTGATTGTCTCAAAGAATTTCATAGGGCTGTTATCACTGCATTGAGTATCTAGTTCGAGCCAATTCAGCAAGACTAAAACCTTAACGTGTCCCTTTTACATTTCTGTTTGTGTACAGATCATATAAACAAGATCATATTTTAATTAGTGAGCTGGTAGATGGATTTTTGAACTTTGGACAGAGCCATGCTAGCTGTTTGCCCCGTGATTTCAGTCTTTCTGCTAAACTAGGGTAATCCTAGCTCCAGCTCTGCACACAGACACGAGAGTGATAAAGCTTGTTTCTTCTCATGCTGAAATGAAGTCAGTATGCATATTTCCCAGCGTGTTGAGTAGTTCCTTTAAAAAAACTTTAGAAAAGTTGGTGCTTGTAATACAAATAAGCCCTTCGTCCTTATTGAGTAATGATTATCATACAAAACTGAATCAGATCATTCAATTTTAAGAGCCTCTTCTGCGATATGGGATTCATTCACAGAGGAAACCATAGAAAGAGATTGTTAAACAAAATGATTAACTAATTATTATAGTTAATTAAATTCCAGAGCTGCATAGAAAAAACTCAGTAGAGCCAGAGTGCAACGCTTAGCCCACCCCACTTTCACCAGCATTCGCTGTTAAAATATCTAGCTGAGGTCTGAAATGCTGGCTAAAAATATTAGATTTCACCATGTGAGATAATTATTTTCACACTGTACATGAACTGAATCTCTATATCCAGAAGGATATGTGGATCTGGCTTAGTTTGTGATATTTATAGAATGTATATTTACAGATATAGGATCCTGGATTAAGATCCGGATCAGCATCACCCTTAAGTTGGACCAGGCCTCACCATTTTAACTTGTCTATAACATTTTGACAAACAGAGAGACATCGACAGAGTCACACAACCTCCTAGGCGGAAATAATTAATAAATAGCACTTGTAAAAGCTTTACCCTGATTTCCCAGCATCCTTAGGGAGCTCCTACCTCTTGAATTTTCCCCCCTGAATGTTTAGATGCAATCCTGACTGTTCCCTCTCCCTTTTCTTCCGATAGCAGGTTGATTCCCATCAAAAGGCGCGCCTCTGCATCTGAAGCCCCCCCACCTTCACCCCACTGATAGATAACGAGTTGCTTGTTAACATCAACCTGTCCTCTCCACATCCACATTTAAGATGTCATGCTGAGAAAACCACCTGGGCCACTCGGCCACTTTAGCTTAATTTCCAGAAACATGGTAGCCTAAAGTAGACATTTAAATATCTGGCTTATCATTAGCTACATTTTTGGCAAACACGTTAGCATGGTGCTACAGTTTTTTAATCTTTCTGTAAGGCACAGGATTGCAGTGTAACTGCTCATAAAAGCTCTACCCTGTTTGGTAGTACATCCCATCCCACTGCAGCATTTTCAGTTTGCGGCAGATGGAAGTGTAAAAGTCAGTGCAGTGATACAAACTGTTTCCCCTCTGCTGTGGTGACATGCTCTTTACTGTATGGCTGAGGGAGGAGTGAAGGCCCAAGTTTCTCTTCCTTCCTGATAAAATGACGTAAAAATCTCTTCCTGATGAAGGGAAATGTTGTTCAAGTGTTAAGTGATAAATGGGGATGAAAGAAAATGGAACAAACACATTATTGCACTACCTTCCCTTTGTCATGGCAGTGAAGCTGATTAATGTCATATATATATATAAAAATGGAAACAAAATTCCCATGTGGCTCCAGCTGTATTCCACACTCTTATATGACACACAACTATGTGTTTCCTGGTTTTGTTTTGTTTGTTTATTTCTTAGGAGCCTGAGCCGCTGCCCAAGAAGAAGTGGCCAACTGTGGATGCCTCATATTATGGAGGAAGAGGAGCTGGAGGGATCAAACGCATGGAGGTCAGAAACTTAAAATCATCAGTCAACAAACTCTTTTCTTATGAAACAAATCCAGCAGTAAATATTTGAATGAAACAAGCAAAAATAGCTGAAATTATTCATGGATCAAATTGTAGACAGCAGGAAATGACACATATGTGCAGTCCCGTAAACTTGCATCATCATGTTCAGTGTTTTCTGCGAGGTTAGAAGTTTGTTGAGTTACGCAGGCAGCAGGAGGAGAAACCCACCGACCGACTGACTGGCTGACTGACCAGCCGGGCTGCTGTCCTCATCAGCCCACTGATGCCTCTGACATGACAGGCCCTGCCATCTCGTCCTTGGGCGTCAAGGGCTGATTGGATCAAGTCATTGCCAGGATGAAAGATTGAGTGCTGCTGTCAAGTTGACATACCCACCTCTCTTCTCCACTTCCCCCTTCTCAGCTTCCAAACCTTTGCAGCCCGCTTTGTTATCCTCCTCCTCCGAAGGGAATCCAGGTTTAAAGACAACACCCCCCCCCCCCCCCCCCCCTCCCCTCCCCCCCCCTTCCCCCTTCTCCCCCCCCCCCCCCCATCCTCCCCCCC
>VUQS01033566.1:23648-36417 GCA_015108495.1 Heterochromis multidens
CTCCCCTCTTCTACTGTTGTGGCCCCCACTGCTTCTTAGCCCTGAGGAAGTTGGTGGCATGGCAGGGATTTCCCAGCATCCTCAGGGAGCTCCTACCTCTTGACTTTTTTCCCCCTGAGTGTTGTTGAGATGTAGTCCTGGCTGTTCCCTCTTTCTTTTCTCCCTATAGCAGGTTGATTCCCATCGACAGGTCTGAACCCCCCCCCCAATCCTCACCCCACTGATAGATAACGAGTTGCTTGTAAAGATCAACCTGTCCTCTCCTCCGCATCCACATATAAGACGTCATGCTGAGAAAACCACCTCCGCCGCTTTGCCGCTGCCAATATTTCAAATGATTATTGAGGCGGCCGAGGTGACAACGTATCTTTTATTCATTGCAGCCTTTCTCTTTTCCTGATGATGCGGCAGGCCAGCGATGTATCCCAGAGATGATTCTGAAAAGCTGTTCTATATTGTCACGGCTTAACCTACAGCTTGAAAACGGTGTCGCTAATTAATCACCTCTCCCCATTCATGTGACGGTGGATTTTTTTCTTTTGTTTTTTTTATCTCCTCCTTGTAACAGATGTGATGAATTCAATTAAAAAGCAGGACAGCTTAACTAACACACAGGCTTGCTTTCACACGCTGACACCCCACCCCCCCAACACGCACACACACAATGAAACATTATACCAAATGTAAATGTCTGTATTGATAAAAGAATAAAAGGGATTTTTCCAAGCTTCAGGACATGTCAAAGTGCAAGGGTTAAACTGCCTTTGCGCCTCTTTTTTTAGTTTTAAACTGTTGTTTTGTATTTTCTGTTTAATTCAGTGAGGCAATTAATGGTTAGGGTCATCATCAATTAACTGTAAACTCTGTTGATTTTGTTGATAATTTACTGATCTATTACTGAACCTGTAATAGTGAAACTGAACTTGATCAGAAAAAGAGTAATTTGGGAGGGTTTATCACACTGGCACTCCTTTCCTAATGATGTGCATTTGCATAACCTTCAGCTCAGTTCTGTTCCTTGGCTTAAAGTAAATAACTTTGATGCTGTTGTAGTGATAATAACGTAATGATAGTCCTCACAGCATTCATAATCTTGTTTCCTCTGGATTTTCTAAGATAGTTCCTTAAAAAATCTAATTATTCTGGGCTAATCAGGTATTTAACTAGTTATAATTGCACTCATTTAACTTTTCTATTTTTTTTTGTTCAAGGTGCGCTGGGGAGAGAAGGGCTCTACTGAGGAGGGGGCCCGGCTAGAAAAAGCAAAGAATGCCAAAGTGTCCATACCAGAGGATGCAGAGGAGTCAATGATCAAACATCCCACTCCAAAGCCCGCTTCCAACCGTCCGCCCCAGAACAAATGGTACACTCCTATCAAGGTGAGAGTTGCTGCCGTAAACTTCCAAGAAATGTTGCTGACTCACTTTTTGATTTTTCTTTTTCTGCCTTGATTACAGCTAACTGATACAGAACAGTATAGTCTCAGCTTAAAGGTGCATTTACTAGTTTTCCAAAGTTTTTCCAGGGTCTTATAATCTTCATTCAGCAAATGAAGCTTGTGTGAGACTTAGAATTTTAGTCAAGTGATAGGTCACATTGCAATATGTCTGAATAACACTGAGATATGGTTAAAAAGTGAAAGCTCTCTTTAGGTAATTGAAAAGATGTCTCTTTAAATTAGATTCCCTGCAAACTCTAGAATCTTTTTTTTTTTTTAATCAGTAAGTGAAACTCTTGAAATTAAGAATCTGTTTTATGAGTGTCCTGGGCTGACATAGGCAGTATTAACCAAACATGTTTTTCAATGGAGAAACTCCCAGAGAAAACCCATGCAAGCACAGGGACAACATGCAACCTTCACACGGAAGGGCCCTGTCCAGATTTGAACCAAGGACCCTCTTGCTGTCAGGCAACAGTACTAACTACTGAGACACCATGCTATTTAGAAGAGATGCATTTTTGAAACAGCTAGGTGACATCTGCTGAATTGTCACTTTTGGATCCAATTCTTGTCTTGACTGATATAGTAGGTACTCTTTAGACATTTGTCAGACCTCTAGTCATTAGAAAACTGCTCTGTGGATGACTTTTTCATTGAAGAGGCCATGACTGGCCATCCATATTCAGCCCAGAAAACAACATCCCTGGATGTCTAATGCTTTGTACATTACCTTAAAGATCAGTCTTTAGACACAGTGGTTTTGAAAATCTGCACTAAGGTCACTGGATGATACCTGAGATAACTTCAGTAAAGATGAGCTTACAAAAGGCTTTTATATGTGGTCAGAAGCTCTGAAAACTGACCCTCACGCCATGTTTTTTTTTTTCCCATTTCTGTAAATAAAGAGAGTCAACACAGTTCCATTTTTGTGCTTCATCAGGGTCGTCTCGATGCTTTGTGGGCTTTGTTGCGGCGGCAGTATGACCGAGTGTCCCTTATGCGACCCACCTCAGAAGACCAGGTAATTGAATGGGGAAAAAAATATCAAAATTCATCCCTGATGTTCTTCTCAAACCTAAAACAAACTTAAGCTTTTAAGCACTTGAATTTATTCCTGATGGAAAAAATATTAGCATATTAGCCAAAAATGCACACCACATTTATGATGAGTGAATTGTTCAGAGGAAAGTAACAAAGTTACACCAAGTGAAGTGTACGTGTGTGTTTTACTGAAGAGTGTGTGTGGGACACAGTAATGATTGTGAACAAACCAACAGCTTGAGAGAGTGAGTCAAAGTCTCATCAGTGGTCATCAGTGCAGTTTATAGTACACAGGAATAACAATAGAAAATATCCTGCAGTATTCAGCAGCATGGATGGTCTTTTTTTTCTTTTTTTAAGTGCTAAATGTTCCTGTAACCATTCCATGAAGTCCCTAATCCCCTCTATGCCTTAATATGAATACTTTTATCCCTCCAAATCTTTAAAGTCACCACAGTTACAGTTAAGAGCTCATTATTTTATTGTTGTATTGTATTACAGCTCCTCTCGGCAGAGGAAGCTTCTGGCACAAGTTGTGCCTTGTGTTGTTGTTACCTAAGGGAGCCAATGTGAGCTGCAGCTGCAAATACTCACAGAAGGAAGCATGACAGGGACGACCTAATATGGTTATACTCTGGTTTTTCTTTTTCTTTTTCTTTTTTCAACTTCTGTAAACAAAGTGAAAATGTATCGACTCCACAAACCGTCACACTGAAACCTGACGCCCCACAAGCGGTTAAGAAAGAACGCTGCTCGGAAACCACCACTAAGTCAGCTAACCAGAAGTTTTTATATATTTTTAGATATTTAATGCTGCTAGCAATCCACAAACCACACAATCTGCTGTGTTCCCTTTGTTATATGCCAAATGTCAAAATTAATGGTATAGATTAGAATCAGGTTGCAGACAAGTGGAGGATTTATATTTAATTTCCAAACCAGATCTGAAGCCCAGAAACACTTGCAGCTATCATACATGGTTTTCCCTGGACTTTTCTTCTGAGGTCTTCCCCTCAGTCTCACATGAATTCTGCCTTCTCTTTTTTAACATTACACAGCAGAACTGCATAAGCAAACTTCAAACTACTGGGGAATAAAACAAACATGAATCTTAAAAGAGAAACGAGCTGACTCTTCCTTGACTCTTCCAAAATACAATACTCCACAAGCTGTGCAAAAAAAGTAAAATGTGTACGTGTATAGTATAGATACATTATTTCCCTGATGTCTCTTATTCACTTCTGTACATCTTCCTCATCACAGAGGTTGGAGAACAGGAACCATCAGAGTTTTTAGTAGTTTAGAGAGTGATGTCAGGCTGTAAATCTCTCAAGTGGAGTACTGTTTTGCAACATGGAAAAAATCTGAGCCAGTGGGCCAGCTGTGAGCCTGCCAGTTGCTACTCAGGGTGTCACCGTGCTGTTTAGCAAATTTCAGAATGCCAGAAGATGCACTGGTAAAAATAGATAACAGCTCTCATAGTTCCAGTGAGCAGTGATGTGACAGTTCACATTTTAAAAGATGTTTAGATATAGTGGTTCAAATTAATCAGAATTTAGCTGGAATTTGGGTTTAGACAAAATTTGAATGAAAATATTTTAAATCCATTTTGGGGGGGGACAAAACATTCTGATATAGACTGATCGATACATAGTGTGTCAGGTATGATATGATAATTGTATTTAAAATGAGGAGAACCCTTGCTTCTGCTCAGCTGTGATACTTCTCTGCTGCGTGTGCTGTAGAGAGTAGCACATGTAGCAGAGAAGACATGATTACTGTAAAAATTAAAGCCAGAGCCGCTCTGCTGAATAAACTATGTAATGACACTATTTCTGAATTACCCCAAGAATATTTCTCAAAATTATTTCTTGAAAAAGGTAAGATTTGGAGTAAGACAAAATATTAATGTGGCTTTTCTTTTTGTTTAGACGCATTAATCAGTCTGTATGAAACTTACTAGATAAACTGTCTATGGTACCAGGATTATCAACATTTATATAGCTTTTGGTAATTATTTCTATAACACTCAGATCCTTACAAATGATATATATTATGTGTAGTAGCAGATCTGAAAACGAACAGCAACGTTACGTCTCTGTCACACGTACATTTGGCTAAACTATTTTTAGTGCAGTGGCACTTTAAGGTCACTGGAATGTGTTGTCATGCATGTTCATCAAACAGTGACGTTAATACTGCCTGTAAATGATTACTTTGTCTTATACAGTGAATATGTAGCTTGCAAAGAAGAAGAACAATATATGTATTTATTATTCATTTGTTTGTTGTTTATGAACAACATCTCACTATATACAGTGATGTAATGAAGATAAAAAGAATAACATCATAAATTTATATACACGTCTAGCCTTGCAAAAAACACCCCTAGGGTGGTATGTCTGTGTAGGTCATCCAGGGCATGATAGTCTTAAGAGCTTGAAAGAAGGCGACTGGACTTCTTGAAGTCTTCAAACAACTTAAAGAAGTCCAGTCGCCTTCTTTCAAGCTCTTAAGACCCCTAGGGTAATAATAATAATAGTAATAGTAGTATAATAATAATAATAATAATAATAATAATAATTATAATAATAATGATAATACACACACACGTGCCACAATGCAGTGTATAAATACTTAATTCCAGCTTTTGTTTCTAAGAGGATTTTTTTCTGTAGTTATTACAAATGTTGTGATGTCTTGTCTTTATATTAATATTGAGTGTTATGTTACATTAGCACATATTCTTTTCAGCACATATTACTATGATCCGTCATACTGATACAACTGTGGATGCTCGTATTAGCATGGTCAAAGTATGTACTGAAATCAGTTTATGTACAAGGAATCCCTATGAGCTAAAAGCTCAGGCTGTACCCTATTCTAAATGCTCAGTTTTGTAAAGTTTTTTTTCTCAGCTCTGTATGATATCAGTAAGTGGGGATATCCCTAATATGGTCATCTTAGGCATGCGGCTCAGACAGTCCCACCCACCCGCTGATCAAACTTTGTCGTTACGAGGGGTAGCCAATCAGAAAAAACACTGCTTGAAGGGAGGAGAAAGGGAACTGAAACAGCTTGTTTGAAACAGACAGTGAGCTGAGGGGCTTCGCCATGGCCCAGTAAAAGATAAATTATGATTAACTTGAACTCTGAGTTATGCAGAGCTACTGTAGTACAGGGTAACGTTAGTAATGTGAACATTTGGAGACTCTGTAGTACATACTTTACATATCCCTTCTCCTTTTATTTAAAAACAGAAAATCTTTTCTACACCTTTGATCTGTTTTATATATTGTTTTCATGTTGTAGATTTTTGTGTTCCAGTTATATATGCAAGTCTCTCAACTCAACAGTAACTGCACTTTCTCTTTTTATGCTTATCATTGTTATGCACCAAATACCAAGTCAATTTTTTTGTCATTTGTACCTCACAGTATATCTCGGTATCACTGTGGCACAGTGTTTAACATCGTTTTCATGGTCAAGATGTGATCAAAGTATTGATTTCAACCCTTGGTACTGACATTGGTATATCAGTGATGGGTCAGTATTGGATATATAGCTCGTTTCTAGGACTTGCTACAAGTTAAAACTATAGTAACTAAGGTGCTGTCAACTGTAGTAACATGTAATCTGGACTTTTAAAAACGACAACTTTTTAACTAAGTTAGGTCAGGCATCAAATGAACAGAAGTAAACTAGATGTCTCTAGACATCTCTTCATGTCTCTTGACCTGTCTCAAAACTGGTTGCCTTCCTAAGCAACTGAGCAGCAAGAAACTACTCTCTACAAGGGCATAAACAACTCAAATATGACATAAACTGGCATAAAGCATTGTTAAAAGTTTGTTAAAAAGGCTTCATGATGAGGCAGACTTTTAGATTAGAAAACTAAACGTGCATATTTTCCTGCAGCACACTCATTGGCAGGACCACTGTTTTCATGAAATGACAACAATTCCCCTGCCTGGTATTCATCCAACTGTCTGAATGTGGAAACATCATGGCTGCTCCAGCTGTGTAAAAGATGACTGATATTCCCACACAAGAGGTCACCTCTGTCGCTCTGAGCAAACTGTTTGGAAGTGTAGAAAACAGAGAGTGAAGCCCACCAGTGAGTACACAAGTTATGTCAAAGCACGTAGGCCAGAAGAGGAAAAGGCTGCTGATGAAGTCTTGCTTCATTCTCATGCCGATCACTGCGTCCACATTAAGTCTGTGATCAACATTGTACGCATAGGACACAGGAGAGAATCAAACAGAGGGCCACGAAGACTGTGTGTTTGAAGTGATATCTTAACTGAGCAGCAGTGGATGGTGATTTGAAACTAAATCAGATTTTTTTTAATATGATGATTTTAAATTGTCTGCTGGCTCACAGTTGAGTTTCACCATAGTGTTGCTAGCATCTGATTGATTTCTTGTGACTTTCGTCTGATTTAATCCATATTTCATTCTTGATTCTATCCACAAAGATTAAATCCACTGAACAATTCGACTGATTTGATTTACTTTGATTGGCTTCTAACTCTAAAACTATACAGTGAATTTTAAATTGCCACTAAGCATATCAAGTTGTAAGAATTTTCAGGCTAGTTCAGAGGTTGACAACCCACGGCTCGCGAGCCGCATCCAGATCTTTAGCTCCTCAGCTGTGGCTCCCACAAGCTTTGAAAAATAAAAAAAAACTCAGATTATATCAGTTCATCTGTCTTTTTCTCCATTATTTGGTAGGAGGGGCTAAAATGGCTCTTGATTTTCAAGGTTGCCGACCCCTGGGCTTATTTTTTGACAATAGTTTTTAATCTCTAGAACAGGAATTCTCAAACTTTTGTTTTGGGACTTGGGACCCTTTCCAGGTGAGACTCCTGAAGACAAATGAATGATATAATAACTGGCAGACTGTTAGATGTGATGTGTAGTAGCTCTTCTCAAGCTTTCAATCATTTAACTAGATAAGACTTGAAAACACCTCGGTGTAATTAATGAAACCCGTGCACCACTACTGTCAAACAGTAATACATTTTTAAGTTTGATTAATTGATTACCAGATATAATCTGTTGCAGTCCTTTGCAACTCCGTGGTTATTATTCAGTTCTCTTCAGTTTTATTTATATAGCAACAGTTCATAACAGCAGGTGTTATCTCAAGGCACCTTATATTGTAAGTTAAAGACCCTACAATATTAAAGAGAGAACCCCAGAGACCAGACAATCCCATATGAGCAAGCACTTGGTGACAGTGGGACAGAAGAATTCCCTTTTAACAGGAACAGAACTCCATCTGGGTCATTGAGTGAGGGGAAAGAGGAAACAGAAAGGTGGAGCATCAAGTTTTTTTCAGCGTTTTATAAAATATCATGCGACTATAGGGGTTTATCCACATACACACTGAAGTTTTGAGACCTTGCCTGGGACAACTGGGTGTGAGAATGGATCAGAAGAGTTTACAGTGAGCGAGGGGATGTACCATGCTACTCAGGCAACATCCCCACCTAAACTAGAGTATGCATCTGTTTTCTGTTGTCTGCTACATGTGGGAAAAGAAATAATAACTGGATAATGACTAGACCCAATTGTCCTGTCATTGTAATTAAATATGGGTGTTTATCTTCTGCCAACACCATGTGACTGATGCAGATTTTTGGTTTTAGGTTTCATTGTCCTCTATAAGATTTTTTTTAACTCTTTGAAAGTAAAACTGACACTGGTGTCACATCTCGTCTCTTGATCAGAGTGGAAATGCTTTTGGCACTTGGATGCATATATGTTCTTGTGGCAAATATCTCATATTTGACTTCCATTAGTTGCTTGCTAGAGAGCTTATTTTGAATCTGTAAGTACTGCTGTTGTTGGCCTTCTCCAGGCTGGCTCCCACTGAGACGTGTGTGATATCGTTCTGAACAGATTCATCAAAGTGTGAGGTGTCTGAACTGTCCAGTGACAGGTTAGGTGTAGATGGCAGAGCAGACAGTGACAGAGAGAGGAGAGCAGCAGCAGCAGCAGTAGAAGGAGGGGACGAGGGAAGGAGGGTAGCGGTCTTTGAAGGCGGACAGGAAACCTCCAGGGTCATGAATTTTTCAACGCACTGCTTCTGCAGGGTTACAAGGACTCGTACAGGTGTAAGGAAGCAGGTTGTCGCAGACATCTGTTCTGCACGGGGACCCGGGTGTCCATGCCACCCCCTCACTCCTCTCCATGCTTCCACCCCCTTCCCTTTCCCAGCAGTCTCCTTTTGCAACTCCCCCTCCCTCCCTCAGTGCTGCCGCCCGGAGCCAGAGCGCTGGATTGTCAGCAGATGCAGAAGAGAGACAGAAAATGAGAGTGAAACAATTTTTTTTCTTTTTTTTTTGTGGTCTCACATTTAGCGCCTGAGGGCCTTCAACACCAAAGGTAGAGTGGGGGTGGACACAGCTGCAGTGCCGAACTTGCCCCAGGCACAAATAAAGAGATCTAATGTGGTTTGACTGTGTTGTCGGTGAGACCAGGGAGCCGGGGAGGCACTTCAGAGCCAACTTAGCACAGCAACATCTGCCGCCAAGTTTTGCCGGGGATCGACTGGGGACAGCAGGTAGAGGAAGGTGGCAGAGAGAGAGAGGGGAAGGGAGGGTGAGAGGGAGGGAAAGAGAAAGGGAGGTTGGCCTTATTCTGATGCTCTCTCAGGCTGTTTTTGAAGAGGCGGTGGTGTGCATGCATGCAAGTGTTTTTTTTCTCCCTGCATTTTCTGCCGCCTACCTCAAAATTCTAGGTACTGTTTTCTAAAAACAGCTGTTTACAAAATGTCCAAACAAGGTGCATCACCATACATTAAACCCTCTGTGTCCTCCTACAGATAAAGACACAAGAGAAAAAACAGAGAAAACAGGCATTTGAGTTCTTGTGAGCCCACGTGGTTTTACAGTTGAATTTCCATTTGTTCCTCTCAGGCTCATCTGTTCCTCACCAGGGGGATGTGTGGGCTGAGAGTGCTGGTGTGTGCGGAGGTTAATAGTATTATCTGACACTATTGGTAAAGCATATTTGCAGTTTTTAAGTTTTTTTTTTTTGGGGGGGGGGGCACTCCCTTCTTGAATGTTGAAATGGTAGTTTAATGAGGTGATAGATACTAATCCCAGGGGTAAAGAGAGGACACAGAAGAGAAACAGAAGCTGTGTGTTTCCACCCACAAGCATCTCCTCATGTCATTGTATCACAGCCTCTCCAAAGATTCAGCATGTTTATTGAGTTACATACTTTTAAACAGAACAGTAAACACAAAGCTCAGCACAGCATTCAGCTGCACAATGAGCTTGCTGCATAGTATGAAAAACAGTCAGAGATGCAAAATAAAATCATTAGTGGAGTACTCTCCCTCCTTTCCATCTTAAGAAAAGGAGAATAAATAAAAGTCCAAACATAACAATAGACTATAAACAAGGTATAAAAGGAGATTTGAAAGTTAGACATGAAGAATGCTTGCAGTTGACGAATCCCCTTTTACTCAGTTGGTTTATCTTCCCTTCTCCCTGCCTCTGCTTGTTTCTCTGACTGCATCAGTGCATTCATTTAACAGCCATCGATCGCGTCATAGATGGTGTTCTGGGAGCATTTAATTAAGTGACTGTGAGCAGAGCAGCTCCACGGACCTGCTTCGGAATGATCCTCTCAGGGGAAGGAGGGGGAGAAAGCAATGGATGTTAAAGGGAGGTGTAAAAACAACAAAAAGGATGGCAAGACTGGTTCGAGCTGAGGGTCACTCAGGGTAGAGGTGACAGCCTGCTTGCCAGGCGTGGTCTGGCATGCAAGACAGAGCTATGCATGGAGGTCACAGCAATACATGCTTCATTTTATTTTCTCCATTCTCCGCAGCTCAGTATTGTGCCCCTGTTTTTATCAGGGCTCAATTAAGATGTGACGCTATTGTTTTCATAAAAATAGAGGCAAGTGAAACATTGGAGTAAGATTTTTGCTTTTCACTTTGATATTTGACTGGCATGGAGGTGCAGCATGTAGCCTTTTAACATCAGTAAGTCATCAGTAATTACTGCGTGCATTTTGAGACATGATTATAATTACTGTAAACAAACAAGACCATGGCTGAGAGGATTGGCAGCCTTTTTCTGGCCTCTGCACTGCATTTTTACATTGTGAGCCACAGGGTCACATTTTGTGGGAAATGTTCTTCCAGTGCAAATGGAGCTCAAGTTTTTCTCAGAGTTTCTCTCAATGGCAGATGGTGGAAGGAGTGAACGACTGATGGTGGAAAAAAAAATCCAATATGTTTACAATCTTCTTTCATCATATCATCATCTGTCTAACAAGCACTGAGAGGTTTATGGGAAACATATTCTTAAATAAGTTGTACCATTATTTCTTATTGTTGTGGGTCTTTTATGTTTCTGGCGATATTTTATCCAAAGCAAGGCCATCTTAATATTTGCAACACACCAGTTGTTTTTGTTGTTTTTAAAGAAAATTGCCAAAGGGCTTTGAAAAGTTGCTGAGTGTATCAACAAAGTCACCAAGTTGGCAGCACTGAGGTGAACTGGAGCATGATGGTGACTGAGAGGGATTTCAAGCCTACAAGCTGAACATTCAACACTGCTAAAGGAATATTTAGCCTGGACAAACTATAGTAATATCATTTATGTGAGGCAGAGTATAGTCTCATCTACATCTATCCATTCATTTTGTTCCACTTATGAGTAGCAGGGTCATGTTGGTAACAGGCTAAGCAGGGTACACCAGACATTCCATCATTTTCCAGCTCCTACTGGGAGACTCTGAGGTGCCCCTTGGCCAGACTGTGTATGTGTGTGTGTATGTGTGTGTGTGTGTGTGTGTGTTTGTGTATATATATATATATATATAATCTGCTGACACAAAAACAAACTAGATGACTGATAATAATATTCCCAATTGTACACCACCACTGAATACCACTGAATCAGATTTAATTGTTGGACTAAAACCTTTCCATAGGATCAGCAGTAAACTGGCTGATATAGTGGCCACACTGGTATATCACTATATACTGGTCATATGGAAATAATCCTAGAAAGGAAATGGCTGCCACACTGGAAGCTGGGGAGGCTGGTTAAGGTGTGAGGTACACACAGTGACCCATTTATATAATACAGAGATTTAAAAAAAAACTAAATTTTTAAAAGAGAATGGCTAAACTTTAAAAATGTTACACTGAGCAGGGCTGAAACACTCCTTCAACAATCTGTTTATTCAGTCTTATACATAAAGGACGTGTTCAGCAGCTTCTTTCTTTGCATCTTTTGTCACTTCATCTCAGTATGTAAAGAGGAGCAAACATTTGTTGAATATAAAAAATCACAAACAGATGCACACATACTCATCCTTTCACGCTTTCCTTGCTTTTGTCTCATTGCATTACAATGCCACATTGAATATGGTGAGAACATCTTTCTTGAAACTAATAAAGCCGTCAAACTGTATTGTTCAGTGTAAAAATAAATGCCTGATAGAAGCCAAAACATGACACATCCTTGTAGGTTTTCAGCGCTGCAGAAGGCCGTTTTGCTCTCTCCACAGCCGGTGAAAGGAATAATTGGTACCTAAATGCTAATGTGGTGCTAATAAATGCCTAAAGAAAGAGTTGACAGCAGCACTAATGCAGAACAAACACGAGGTAATGCATGTGGGAGGACTTCTGCATGTTGACATCAGTCAGGATGTTTACCATCACACAGACAAATGCCTCGCTGAAACAAATGTAACACTTAATTTCACAATAAAAGGCTTTAATTGAAAATAAACAACCTGGCAAATGACATTAAGTTGAAACAAACCTCGAGATCAGAGAGCATGAGATTTCCTAATTAACAGGGGTAATTGGAATTAAACTAAAGCGTCACAAATAATGAAGCGTTGGGAGAAGAGACTATGCTTTATTGAGCAGGGCTGGATTTGACTCTGAAAAACAAAGCTCCGAATGTTCCTCATGCTTAACATTTAACCCCCAGCTACTGTTAAAATTATCCTTTCAATTTGAGGAGGAAGGGATTTATTCAGTGGTGTTTTGCTTTGCTTAGAGAGAAGCGCTGATTGTTATTTGTTACACTGCATATGTGCTGTGTGGGTTTCACTCAAGAAGGAGACGGACAACAGGCGACATGCTGTAACTGGCCAACACGATGATATATAACATTTGAGGGAAATCTGAAAGTCCTTCAGTTTTTTATTGAAGAGATGAGGTTTAGGTTATCGCAGCCTTTTTTTTTTTTTTTTTTTAATTTTTCTTTTTTTTTTTTTTTTTCTCATTCCAACTGCCCA
>VUQS01033566.1:36437-62036 GCA_015108495.1 Heterochromis multidens
CAGTCCAACTACACACGCTTGAATATTCAAAAATACTTATTTAACTACTCGATGAGGGTTTAAAACCATAAATATAAAACCTAATGGACATTTTGCAGATCGGCTTGGGTGCTTACCTGTGAACAATAATGTCTTTTTAATCATAAGGAGTTACAGGAATTAGTAATTGTACATTACAGAAACTCTGCCACACATGGCAGTAAATAGAAACAAAAAAGCACATGACAAGAAACAACTAACGTAACAACATAATTTCAGTTTTTACTGTTTTTCAAGTTTTTGGTGGTTTAAAGTCACGTGTTGCTGATTTTTCTACAGTGTGCAAAGCTTAAACCAAGTGCATTTTTGATGTATAAATCCTATTTTTCTCAAAACCAAACCCTGTCAGTACAGATCGATATTTTTTTAAACTGGCCTGTAAGAAGAATAAAATGTAATTAATCAGATGTATTTTCCTGATAAATGTAATGTAGTAGATGTTTATTAAAAAAGTCTTTCAAAGGAATCTGCTGATGACAAGTGGAAAGAATTTACCCAGTTTTTAACTTTTTTTTTTTAAAACTAAAAGATGTTCATTGAATGAATTTTTCATTCATTTGTACCTGAAAATCAAGCTCACCCTGTGTTCTTTCTCTTGCCTTCGAGCGGTGTATACATTATATAGCAGAGAATGCAGCTGTAGTAGTGAGGGTGGCGGTGAGCTGCGTGGGGTAGCACCGAGCCCTGGGCCTCATTAGTCCTATCAGTGGACGGCCTTGTTAGCCCTAACAAGTAGCCAGCTGACAGCTCCATTCAGCCGCTGCTCCCCCCACAAGAGAAGTGACAGCTTTAACTATGGCGGAGAGTGCCACCGATTTATGAGCCGCGCCCGCGCTCTCTTAACCAGATTAGTTCTTTTTACATTAACCGAGGAAAAGTAGGGCAGATGTCTGTATGACTGGTTGTAAATTTGATAATGACCGCCATGTTAATCCCCCCACCACCACCACATTCGTCGTCCAGCTTCACGACCTGGCTGGTAACAGGATTACCGATGAGGGGACCCTCCCTGTGTGTGTGTGTGTGTGTGTGTGTGTGTGTGTGTGTTTCTTTAACCAATAAAACGGAAGCTAATTGCTGTTGGTGATGACTGGTTGGAGAAGTAAAGTGAAAAGTGGCGTAATGTGGAGAATCATGAGAAAATGACCATGTGACATACACACAAACACACACACACACAAATTAGTCTTAGTTCTTTCCAAATTTCTCAGAATCTGATTCTTAGATTTGTTTAATCAAAAGATTAAGTTAAAAGAAATCCTGTAACAGTAAATGTAAATGTGTTAATTGAAATAACGATGCTGGTTTATTTAATTCTTGCATTTTGGCACTGAGGAAATTTTAAAATGCAGTTACAGTGTGACTAACTAACCCAGGCAGTGTTTGTCGAATGCACATGACAAGTGGACATCAGTGAAATACGCATAAGTGGACAGTTTGTTACTTGGAGATCTTTGGACTTTTATTAGTGTGTATACATTTTATGCACCTTACATATTTTTATCCAGTGTTCAAAGTGTTTATGCAGTCATTAAATATAAATTGTGTATTTTAATATATTTATTTTGTGTATTTGTAGTCTTAGTATTGTGTTAGTGACAATAACGTGAAAAAACAATCATGCAAAACTGATTTCTCAAGCAAACATGTGGCCAAAAAAAAAAAAATTGAACAAAACAAGCTGTTTGTTGGACACTTTAATATCCTTCCAGATTTAATGTCATTTATGAGCATGTGAAGATTCTGACTCTGGATTAGCTGTTGTTTTTCTCTTTCCCTTAAATCTCATTCTGCACTGAAATCCACTTTGAACACAGCTTTTATCCTCAGCAAGTATTTTCCAGTGTTGTTGAGCTTGATGTTGTTTTCTGGGATGGTCCAGCACCCCCATGAGTTGGGCGGTCTCCCCTTTTCCTCTCCATTAGCTGATCGGTGTTGTTGTATTTGGGTGGCCGGGGCTGGTACCTGCACCCGCTGTCCCTCCCTCTCATCTCCCTCCCTCCCTCCCTCCCTCCCTCTTTCTCTGCCTGATACAATCTGAACTGATGTCCTGCCGGTGCCTTTTTTCCCAGTACCCCTCAGACTGGTCGGAGCAGTGGCGGCGTCGCCGTGTGCCGAGCCTTTTCTTCATCACCTATTAAAATCAAAGCCCCGTCGTTTGGCAAGGACCGCTGGGATCTTGGCTTTAATTAAATTACATTATTGTTAACGTCAGCTTTGCAGAGGCCAGCTCTGTCGCGTGCACTTTGCCCTCCTCCTCGGCTCACCTCCTGACAGACATATAGGAGTTGGGGGGAAAGGGGGTGGGGGTTACGGGATACATGAAGTAATGTATTCTAAAGCTCTCCTCCCATCAATTTGAATTTTTAAAAAGACGAAAGCAGGGAGTCATGTTATGCAGGGAATATGTTCACAGTGAATATTCAATTAGCCCGATCGTATTTTGTATACATAAATGTAACGTTGTGACAGTGCCGGCTAATATGTAGTGAAAGGCCCTTGCATGCAGCTTCATGCAATAAGATCCATTCTAAACAGTTTGCATCGCGTTTGATAGCAGACGTGCGTTATGAATAAACATGTAAACATGTGCCTCTGAGCCTCAGATGGTAATTCTCATAGTGACTGTACAGCACGGCAGTCTTTAAGTTAATTCTTGTTTTCATACTTGTTTAATCCTCAGTGTTTTCTGTCTGTGATAATGCTGTTTTTCTTATATTGCCTTTAAGATGAGCTTATATGATAGTCCTTCTCATCCAGTAATGGAATTATACTTTTTACCAGCAGCATCAGTATCACTACCGTCTGATCTTTATTAATATATGTATTTTGTTTTTAATGTTTCGCTGAGAAAATATGCTGAATGGTCGACTGAATATCTCACCCTGTGAGCCTCTTTCTTCCATTGTGAATAGAGGGTGCAGTGGAGTGTCACTAATGTGGCTCTATTCATTAGCTTGCAGGCTTGAAATGTGTCTTCATGACGATAAACACCCCGACAACCTCCTCCTTTCTCCTCTGTCCCTCTCTCTGCTACTGTTGCACCTCAAAATTTTTTAGATGATACAACTCCTACAGGTTGTCCACTCTGATACCCCTGCTAGATACCTCTAACATTAAAGATTATGCTTCACATTAGATACAAACTTAAGCACTAAACTCAAAGTGATTTGATTCCCTTTTAGGTCAATAAACTGTTTGAATGGTCACTTGACCATAGGAAAACCTCAGAATGTACCACGATGGGCTCCTGCTTTAAAGAGTTCTTAAATTGTTTTTAAATTAAACTGACTGAAAAATAAATTTTGTGCCATGAAGTAATGTATAGTTTGTGTTTCAGGTACACCTAGCTTTGCGGACCAATTTGGAAAAATCATATACCACACACACCCTCCCGATTTGGAGGTTTATTTAAGGTGCAAAATTTCCCGAAATAAATGACCAATTTGCAACAATAAGGGTAATTTAAATATTAGATTCCTAAAAAGTATTACATCCCTCTGGATTTTTTAACCACAAAGAAAGTTTCATCTTTTTTAGTTACGTGTCCCTAATAGACTGGAAAGTAATTGTAATAATGGTAGAATTAGACATCAAAACAAAAACATTTTAATTGTACTTGCCCTGTGTCTGTGTTCAGGCATCACAGGGTGATAACAGATAAGGCAGCATAGGTGTTAAAACATGTGAAATGTAGTCATTACATGTGAATCCTGAAATGCTTTCTGAAAGATAGATATCATAGCTGGCTATCTTACAGCAGAACTTTGCAAAAAAATCAAGCGCATTATTGGAAAACACACATGCAAAAGCCGCAATGATATAATGTTTGAATATGAACAACACTTGGACACTCTCTACAGTTAATCTACTTCTGCTGTAACACTGCTCTAATATCATCATGTCTTCATACAGGGAGGGTACAGGTTGATTTACATTCATTTGATTAACTGCTGTTGGCTCATAATGCTTACATTAGAATACATAATACATAAATCCAAATTATAAAGACATTGAACGTTATTTGTGACAGTTGTGTTGCAATAGTAGCAAATACTTCTCAAACACTTTCCAAATTTCCCTTTTCAAACATGCAAAATAGGCATCTTACGTATACGTGAGCCTCTGTTACATTGAGACTTTTGCCTAATAAGTTCACACAGTTAGCAACAGGTAAATCTCGTGTTCAGTTTGAATCTGTTTTAATTAACTTAGTCTGACTGAAGATGGTTATAGCATCTGAAATGGAGTAGGCTAGAACTGTGGCTGCTTATTGGGTAAAGACGGCAGGAAGTATTGTCAGTGTTTGTGTAATTACTGTCACTGGCTTAGGGGGGAGACAAGCATTCTGCGCTGCAGGTTTATAATTTATATATTAAACCGACTCAGCACTATTAATGGTTAAGATTAATTAAAAAAAAATGTAAAAAAACAAAAATAGGACACATACTGTATTGAATCAATCAAAACTGTGATATCAGTCAGAAACATATTGTTGTCTATGGATTTTGTTTTAAAACTTAATTTTTTTATTATTTTATTAATATTTTTTTAATATTAAGATGTCCCCACAGTGCTAACTGTATCTCATAGGATTTAAACGTTCGGCCTCAAGTGGCCATTTAAGTGAATTAGCGGTGTCCCTGTCACCGGCTGTGAAAGGGTCACTTCTCAACCAATTACTGGCTCCACCTCGTTAACTCTTTCAATGCCAGGCTTCTGTCATTTTTTTAACATCCCTCCTAATTAAGCTAATGAACTTAAGCATTAGCTCTTTCATCATAAACTGTGGGCTCAACTGCTGTTTAAAGATGTTTTAATTTGAATTCAATTTGACCTTCTAATTAATAATTTGCTGTGACCTTAGATGAGAAGAAAAGCAGCTTCAAACCTGGTTTGATTACTCACAGAGCAGAGCAATTTTTATTTATTTATATGGGTTTTATAGATTAAAGAAATGAAAATATATTAAAATATTTTGCGTCCTGTGGCTGATGAGAAACTCCAACCTAAAAATGATTTGATTCGCTCTGAGACTCTTCACTATGTCCAGTGATTTAAACAGATGTCTTCTTTAAGGATACTGCGAAAAGCTTTTTTTCTTTTCCTGTCAATCCAGTGGTTAAATTCTTCATCCAACTGGAGCCTGAATATTCCATGAATAAATTACAGCATTTCATAATTGATTGAGAGAAGGGATGCAGATGTGACAATAGTTGGCAGAGCAGCACAGTAGCTAATTGAAAACACTCTTGAAGGGGTTCCAGATGTAGTTGTAATTTTTGGGGGGTTCTTTCTCACCTCCTGAAATATCCTTAGTACAGTTTTTTTTTTTTTGTTTTTTGGGTTTTTTTGGGCTTTTTCCTACAATCAAAAGCAGAATCAAGGCTTCATCTTGATAAGACTTAACTTCACCCGCTCCTCTCTCTGTCCACACCACTGTACTCATTTTTTGAAAAAGACACCATTTTTCCTACATATTTTATCAATATGTCATTTATCATTATAATAGATTTATCTAATGTTAATGATGATAGTTTGTAAAACAGCTTATTAACCTTAATGACAGCGTGATCTTTTACAATTGATCGGTTGTCTCAACTTCAATTATACTGAGTAATGATGATACACATTTAATTAATGCTTAAGTGCTCTAATGGCTTTCTTTAATCCCTGTACAACAGCTCACAAGTGCATCTTTTAGTGGGTTTCTCATTATTTTTTGCCATTTATTTATATCAGTGTTAGCCAGAGGCACAATAGCAGATGTTCACCCAGGGGCACACAAGAAGTACAAAGTTTAGCACAGCTTAAAGTGCAATAAAAGATGATTTTTAGGTGCAGTACTGTATGTCACGTGGAAAAAAATGAAAGGAAATGGAATGAAACACAAGCAAAAATTAGGTAAACTAAACCACAACATACTGCGCTGATAAACATTCACAAGATAAAATCTTTAATTCATCTTAAAGCTGTGTTTGTTGATGAGCTCCCAACAAAATAAAGCCTCCATAGAAGTGTAGAAACAAAAACACAAAAAGAATCTGTGTTCCTGAGTCCTCCCTTTGCTTCTCTGTGGTCCGTCTGTCTATGTATCTGTGTCTCAGAATGAATGCCTCGAAAGCGGCGTTCAATCCCACTGTTGGGGAGCACAGATGCACATTCAGTCCTGTGTTCTCTGCAGTCTTAATAGTGTTAACCCGTCAGCTGTCCCCACACTGAGGACACAAGCGTCTCCAGTGTTTTCGCCACTAAGCCGGATTTTCACTCTTTCTCGCTGAGCAATTAGCCAACACAACTTCCACTTTTTCCTTCATCTCTTCAGCAGAAAATCATCCTTGTCCTTATTTTTTGTTTTTGCATGCTTCTAATAACGGATGTTCACAAACTGTACAAAGTAAAATTTAAGACCTAGATCAGAAAATATTCCTTAAACACTCTTAGCTAGTATAAGGAAAACAGAAAACATTATTTAGTTAGAGAGAGTTTTAATGGTTTAACATGCTGAGTGGTTTCACCTTATAGTGCTTAATCACCATTTTTTTTTTTTTTTACTTTAAGACCTTCATAAATTTCCTATACTAACCCCAAAAGAAACTAAGAAAGCTCTTGGCTTTTTTAGTCATGTGTCTTTAGGCCACTTACTACCAAAGTTTTTGTACCTACAAGGTATCAGGGTATTTGCCTATTCTTCAATAAAGCATTTTCAGATTTTAATTATACATTTTGTCAGTTTTAGACTGCTTTACATAGACTGAGTTTGCGGTTTTTCCTCAAAATGGGCCTGCAGGGGGGTGAGGAAGCACATAAGCATGATTGGTTCAAATATGGTTATGGCAATAAGCGTGTGTTACCTTACTTAACAAAAGTCCCTGTGTATTCTGTTATAGCTGCTAATGTTAGAAAAGAGAAGGGGTGTGTGTAGGATATAAGCCCAAACAGATCAAGGCAAATTGACTGCTTTTAATGCATGCAGTATGTACTAAACTGCTTCTTAGGTCTACTCAAATGTAAGCTAATATGTTAGTTTACATCAACTCTTTTATTATTATTAAACTAAAGTAATGTATCAATCTAATTTCATTCCGCTAAACTTTGTTTTGCACAAAACTTATATGGTTCTCTTGATTGACATCAGTATTACAGCTTGAAATTCACTTCAAGAATTTATTTTACAGTGAGCAAACTCTGCAAAAAGGTCTTTGTTCTAACACCATGAAAGTCAATCACAACCCACTACACAGTTGCAGTTTGCATGAGTGCATGGTCATGGTGCCACACCTTTGGGCATTTGGGTTTATACTGTGTTCAGATTTGTCAAACTAAGATCCCAAAAATTGGTCCCATTACGGACACTCTGGTATTTTATCAGCCCTGAGTTTAAATGTGTGTTTTCTGCATCACAGGATGAACATCCTTGTGTACACTTCGCTTTGCCATCTGTTTTGCATGACAAAACTTTTCAACTGCTTTCTCTCATTTCTTTCATTGCACACTGAACTTCCAGTCACTCTTCTTCCTCCCCCTTTTTTCCCAGTCTGCCTTACTCTTTCTCCGTCCCACTGTACATCTTTCCCTTCTTTCTCCCTCGCCGCCTTTGTCTGCCACCTTCGTGTCTGACTTTGCCCTCCTCTTCGTCTTTCACACTCCCTTTCCGTCTCCATCCTTCTCTGTCCGTTCACATCGGGACGAGGGGCGCTGGGTGCCTCTGACAGTGCTCCTAATTAAGACGTAAAATTGTGGGCAGCAGGTTTCTGAAGGTTACACTGTCTATACTGCGGGAAGTGATAAAGAATGGAGTCACTGATGACATGTGACGTTTTCACCGGGGATGATGCAAACCGCTGCTAATGAAGCCAGAGCTATTGAGGAGGAAGCGATGGGGACAGGGGGCCTCTGTGTATCTGTATCTGTATGCGTGTGTGTGTGTGTGTGTGTGTGTGTGTGTGTGTGTTTGTGTGTAGGGGGGATATTAGCATGTGTGTGTTGATGTGTCTATGTGCAGTGGCCTCTGGGATTTCAGGGGCAGTATATTTGAGCCAATTAGACAGGTCAAGTACGCGAATTGCTGCCCCACACTTAGACTCACACAGTATATGATAGTCCTGCTGTCTACTGCAAATATATGATCATTCCTATGGCTGGTGATGAGTGATACTGTCATTTACTGACTGTTAATTATCTGTATTCAGATTTGTTATCCAAATAAAAAGAAACAGTTTTCAGAGTGTGTGTGTTTGTGCGAAGATTTTCATCAGCATCTTTGCACATTTTGTAAAGGATTTGTGGGGTTTAACCCCTCTATTTGATGAGGTCTCATTAATTTGCAAGGCTTGGAAAAGGTTAGTCTCAGTGCATCTTTTAGTAGCACCTCTGTCTGTTGATGCAGCAAGGACAGCCCAGCTGCTTTCAGATAGTGGATAGACTTGAAAATGTTAGTTTCCATGTTAGATTAGAACTTCACCTGCTGCAACATCTGAATCAGAATCAGAATACTTTATTAATCCCTGAGGAAATTATGTGGTTACAGTTGGTCCAGGACAGTAAGAATAATAAATGTAGCTACAGTTTAAACCATTCATTTGCATCTCCTGAAGAATTATTTCTGTACAAGGGCAAAACCTGGTTTCATAGTCTGGTCAATATTGTTATTAGACTGTTGCCAGTTGCCTGATATGCACCACTGTGTAAGTCACTGCATTGGCATGACGTTTAATAGCAGTCCAGACTCGTTGCATTACCCTTGAGGTTTCTTAGCATAATGGTGCCTGTTATTGATTTTTGGGGGTTGTTTTGTTTTCTTTTTAGGACGTTGCAAGAATGAGATGGTCCGCAGTCATTCGGGAGGTTCTTTGGAGATGTGTAATATAGGCAAAAAAATAGACGTATGCATATCTGTAATGCATGGAGTACTTTTTGAGAGTGGTATAGAGAGCTGTACCTGCTAATTTTTTACCCGTCGCCCTGGTTAAATGGTCAAAAATACTCACTGATTTGTGTCTAAATTACAAAATGTATAAACTTCAAAGAGAATCCCAAAGTTCCTATCCTGACTTGTAGTTTTTTAGTAGCTGTTGTGAAGCACTTCTTTCCTTCTTTGTAAACTAACTACATTTGTTGGACTTGTGCAACTCGTGACCTAGAACTAAAAAATAAAGGTTTATCATATGCATAAGTTTCTGTGTGTGTGTGTGTGTGTGTGTGTGTGTGTGTGTGTGTGTAGGAGGGAGGGCACGTGTCAGTATAATGTTAAGTTTTGATGCCAACAGAATATATTATTTTAGCATTCTTCATTTAAAAACATACTTTTTTAAATAAAAAAGAGAAAAAATGTTGACTTGAGGAAAAAAATTGAGAAAATAAGTTGCTAAAAAATCATATAAACTTGAAAAAAGACATGGCCAAGCATGCTATGCCAGCTTTAATTTCTGGAGTTATCAACACTAGGTACTACAAATACATTTTGTACAATACTTACATACATTAATTAGAGCTTCTATTTCTAGAAGCCCTAATTAAAGAGGTTTGCTTCTTGACTTCTGAGAATCAGACATTGTACTGGCACCAGTATTAAGAAATGTTGAAATGATGGCAAATTACACTAATTAAGATTTAAATTGTCCTTCAGTGTTCATTCGTCCATTTTTTTGGTATTAGTGGAGTCACATATAGAGATAAGAAAAAGTGAAATAAAATATGGGCTGGAAGAATATTTTATATCTTCTGTCAAAAAGTGTTTAAATTCTATTTTTTGCCCTAGACAGCTCGTGTATAAGACTACAACATCAATGAATCGTGACAGTCCTCCATGTAAATATATTGGCCGATCAGCCTTATAAAAGTGTGTGTCCAGTTTGAAGTCAAGCGGTTTGAGTTTAGACACACCTGTTGTCATTTTATATTCAAATTCGGTTTGTTTTTTGAGGATAAATCCATTCATTTCAAAAAGAACAGTTTAGTTATAATCTTTAAAATAAAGATGAAATGATGCTATAGCCAAACACATTCTCATCCAGATGCTACATCAGTGTCAGATCCCATCACCACTGTATAGAGTGTCTGCTGGCATATGGTCAAGGCTGAAGCATCTACAGTGAATGTATGAAACCTGTATGCTGTAAAATATAAAAACTGAAGCTCAAGTCAAGCTTCATCCTCCCAACAGCTACACACAAGTGAAACTGAACTGAAAAGTGAATGCATAAAACATGACAGCTGGCGTTTTCCTTCGAACGAAATAATCTTGACACACTATGTTGAAAAGCGCATAATAAAAGACTACAGAATGAGGCGCCACTGATTAGCATGCATGTCGCCCTAACAGTACAGCTTGACTCCCCAAAAAACTTGGATACTTGCAACGACATGCTCTCGGCCAGTTAGTGTAACATCATATGTGGGTCCTCCTGGTGAAATATCCTCTTGAGACTTGCAGTATGCACATAGTAATGAACTGCATGGCCACCAAACTCGCCATTAGGAAAACAGCAGTGATATTAGCCTTTTTAATGCCACGCAATGGAGAATGGAGCCGCTCACTGTTGAATAATTACACTTAATACTGAGTGTGTTTGAGATCGGGCTTCAGGCAACTGCGAATGTCTGTAGTCTCCAGCATATGCAAATAAATTACCATAATGCAGATCGTGCTCAGATTTTTGCTCATGGCAGCAGCAGAAGTTGAAATGAGTGTTGACCAACTGCCTGGAAACCTGATTAATTAAACAGTGTAATCAGTGTTACTGCAGAGATTTAAATCATGAAAAGAGCAATGACAGAAACTTGATTTTCACATGTGGAACTTCACATTTGGAGATTTTGATTCTCTAGCTTGAGACCGACTCAGATTCTTAGTTATTGTTGTCCTGATGGCTGTTTCAGTATTGACCTTTTTCAACAAAGATCTTTTTTTTTTTTTGTCAATCAGTTTAGTCTGTAAACTAAACTAGTGATTAAAGTAAATGAATAGTTTTTTTTTATTAATCGACTAATTATTTCTGAAATAAAATCAGTCATTTAAATCATCACTGCTAATGTAAAACAAAATTATATTTGCAAGAAGAATGACATTACTAAAGATTTGCTGACATACCTGGTGCAAACATTTATGTGACAGGAATCCCGAACAGCCGTGTGACAAAACTATTTTCTGTCAGGAGCAAGGGAAAAAATTTTGTGATATTGTTATTGGCACTGCAACACTGAGAAAAGATCTCAAAATATGTCAATAATAAAAAAAAAAACACATTTCTGGATGCTCAAGCCCGATCACCTTAGGCAATACACTGATGGAAAATGTGGTTTAACACCCACATTTCTTTCTCTCCTGAACCATAAGCAATAATGGATTTTACAGTAACCAGTAAATGTATTTAAGTATGCTATCCACTACTGTTTTAGACTACCTCAGCGATGTTAACTGTTGGATGGAACAAAATCTTCTTAAACTTAATACCTCAAAATCATACAAACAACATCAGTCATTTTGAAAGTGCCCCATGCCCATTATCTGTTGATGTAAACTCTGCTAACAGAAATATGACAGTAGAATCTGATTCAGCCCTAACTGCTAAACGATGCTCTCAAACTCAGACCTGGAAAAAGTCATTCATGCTTTTATTTTATCTACTGCATCCCTATTTTCTGGCATAAATTACTGTCTGTGTTATATATTTGTGTCTGACTTTAGCATTCTTCTTTTGCTCTGTCTGATCACTTTGTAAACTATTTTTTAAAGATGCTGTGAATTTCTTGTACAGTATGAAGTTAACTGTTTTAAACAAATACTATGTGCAGTGTTTGCTTGGTTGTGATGGTTAATAGAAGCATACAGTTGGAGTGCTGGATGTCAGTGTACATGCAGTACAGTTTTCTACCCGCCGCCTCTAAGCTGCTAAATCTCAAACACGACCGTGGTGCTGCAACTCGACAATCCTCACGAGTTCATTGGTGTGAGCATCTGAGCCCAATGTGAACTCTAGCCCAAATGTGACACGCTGGCTCTGGCCATATGCAAGCTTTTCACCCCTCCTCTCTGTGCTCATACTGGTGTTGTGAGTACACGAGTCACGACTGTTGGCTGTGGCAACACTCTGACTCACATAACCCCTCACAAAAGATCGGGCCAAGCTCTCAGCCCAGGCCAAGCCAGGCCGTCTCTGCATAAGACTGTAATTGATTTGATGGACTTCTGTGCCGTTCACACCCCTTCCCCAAACAAACAGTCCGCCCAAGATTTGTCTCCATTGAGACAAAGAGGCAGTGCCCGCCCTCCTCTTGCAAAGAAACACTCTACGACTGCCGGAGAAGGCAGCGCCGGCCTGCCAAACTTGATAATTTCACTGCTGGGCCTTGGGGAAGGTTTGATTGTGCTCTGCATCGTATTGCAAATCAAGGCTCCCACCCATTGTTATATCAACTCCCAGGTCAGCCAGAGTTGACACAAGTTCACAGAAATTTTCTTGCCAGCTTGGCCACGACTGTTAATGTAGGACAGTTGTGAGAACTGTACTTCACTTCAAGAGTTCTTTAACAAGAATACAATCTAGGTTTGTTTAGGTGTAGCACACTCTAAGTCATCCACCAAGTATGTGGCACCCTGTGGCTTTTTAAAGAAACTCCCCTTAACTTTGCACTTTACTCAGCATAGTTTTGTCTCAAAGCTTCAAGAGTGGCTTTCTAAAGAGCTGTTGGGCACTATAGAAATGTGCCTTTTTCACTAAGTCTGCTGGAACACACAGAAATGACATCAGATTAAATCATCAAACAAAACTACTGTTGTTACAATTCAAGCACATAAGAATTATTTTTATTGAACATTTTATTGTCTAGATGTAAGGAGCTTGGAACTTCACACCTGATTTATGTGTTCTGTACATTCACAAAAAGCTCACAAGAAGAGGTGATTCTTCAAAAGAAGTATCTATTTGTTGTGTAAGATTTGTTGATCTCCTGCTCATGACTTCAGAATGTAAGGTCTGAAGTCATGATAAAGGTCACGGGCCTGTTCTCAACTCAAAAGCAGTGAGGTGACTTAGCTGCAGTCAGCCTGAAGTTACAAAGGCTCCATAAGCCTAAGAAGATGGTAGGCTAGTGTGTTTGGACAGTTACCATACTGAGCAGAGGATAATGATTAAAATAAACTTACTGGTAATAAAATAGAAGAAGTAGGGTTATTTTAATCAAAAAGAGTCAATTTGTTCTGTTTTTTGTAAGACTTTTATGAAAGCCAAGTAGAGGATAGTATGATGAAAATTCAATGCAACAGATGTGGCTCTAATGCCTACTGTTCTCCCGAAATCCTTTACCGTGATGATAAAAAAGTTTTATATCTGGGAATACTGGGAATTAAGATCAAACAGCAGCAGAGTTTTTGCCACCTTTGCTCCCTTGTGAAGAATTGTCAGCCTACTAAAGAGACATTTTTTTTTCTCCATAGAAGATTATGGAGACCAGAAGTTAAATAATAATGATAATAATAGGCTTTCTGATGTCTAAGTAGTTGTTGGCTAACATCACATAATGGAAAAACAAACTGAAGTTTAACACTAGGTTTAGCTTGACAGTGCTAGATTACAACTATAGTCAAAAGAAGATTGTTATTTCCATCTACATGGAAATATGTTTGACGGCATCATGCCCTGGCATAAAGCAATGAGAGCAGTAGTGACAAGAAATATGACATTGATTAGGTGAGAAACAAAATGGAAAGGAGGAGCTGGTGTGGAGGTGGGTTGCAAAGTGGTTTACAGCAATGTTGGGCAGGCTAAAGCTGAGATTTGCCAGTTTAATGTATAGAAGGGTATCAGCTGAGCCATGTGGGTTGACGTTCTGAGCTTTACTTTGTAGCCTCCCTTATATAAAACTATGCTTAATTCTGGTTTCTTTTCTTTTTTTAGTTTTGTATTCTAATAACAATACAGCTTATAGTTTCTAATACTCCAGGTTGCACTGCAAATCTGGGCTGGTGGCCATACTCAGATAAATAAGATTTATTTAATAGAGAAGGTATTTACAACAATCACTGAAAAACATAGCTTTCATTTTGAAGGTGAAATATTTAAAAGCACTCAAAGGAATAGGATATAGAAGATACATGTTTTAAATCCTTACATTGTTCTCAAATACATGCCTTTCGAATCAAGCTTATTTTTAACTCATGGACTGATTTTGTGCGAGGCATGCATTAGGACTGGCTATGGCAATATAGTAAAATAAATATGCATCTCAATATAGTGTATATTTAAACAGTTACACAGACAAGAATTAAGAATTAATGTTCATTGCAATTAGGTGTGTATATGAGGCCAAACTAAGCTTCATCCATCAAGTGTCAACATTAATTTGAACTATATTCTTTAGAGAAAGGGTAAATTCATATCATTTTGAAATTTTTTTGAGAACAGGTGATAAACTAACATGCATATATCTAAATTTGGCCCACAACAGTACTTTACATAACACAGTTTAAGAATCGCACAGTGAAGCCTAATTAAATTTGCTTCATTGTTGCTCATAAAATAAAAAACTTGTTTATAGTTTTCTTTATACAATGATTATTAATTTTTTATTTAGCTGTTCTGTCTCTAATTAGCTATGTGAGATTCTGTGAGCTCTGTGTGTACATGTTTGTGTGGTGTACCCCTGTGTGTGGGTTGCTGCTTGTGTCTTCTGTGCTCAGGACACATTAACCCAGTTCTCACAGTTTGTAGCCCATGTTTTTAAAAAAAAGAGAGAAAGAAAAGCACATAAACACCTCCCTGTAGTCAAAGTAGCTTCAGGCTCCTTCACGCTGTTATATTTCCAGCATCACTGGCCGATGATCACATTATTTACTGCGTGTATTAACATGCGGCTTGATAAGCATATTTTCCTCAGTAGAGCTAACAAGATGCTTTATCACCGAGCCTTTCCACCCGCCGTAGCAGGCTGCGGCCACCCGCTCGTATTTCCACCCTGTGGTAGTTTACAGCCTCGTAAATAACAACTTTTCTCCAGTCGAGATTTAAAGCTGGAGTTTTTGCCGTAAAATCAGATTTAACTTTGAACATGAAGACAGATTTTGGCTGTGATTTACACACCCAGAAGCTTTAGTGTAAATCAGCCACGAGCTCTGCTAAATAAGCAGAACAACTTTGGAATATATACAGCACAACAGCACAGAGTTCAAAGTCAAAATAACAACAACAAAAAAAAAAAAAAATCATGAATCAGCATCTGTCTTACTTGGTGCCTTTGAGTTTTAGTGTATATGATGGTTTAAGATGTCATTTTTAAAAGTTTAATACAATCAGATGATAACAGTTGAAATGGTATAGCTTTGCTTCAAAACGGAAAAGAAACTGTTTATTTTAAAACATAGAGGGAAAAAGTGCAGTCATGATTATTAGAACACAAAATAATACAGAAGAAAGCCTTAAACACCATGAATGAATAATTGAGTGTGGGAGAAGTAACTTTTCTGTCTGTCAGAGCCCAGCACTAATAAGGCAGCTACAGATGTTCATGTACTGGCAAAGATGAAATAAACCACAGTTGTCAGAGAAACTAATAATAACTAATTCATCAGCCCACAACGCAATTATCTCCTTTGTGTCTGTGATTAGACACAATTTACCATTAATGCTTTTGTTTTACCTTTTTTGTAATTGTAGTTAATCATGTCAACTGCAGGAACGCCGCATTGCACGTCTTTGGCAGTTCACGCCGGCACGTCGTTAGCTGCAAATCTGCATCTTTAATTTGTTGATTAACTCTTAAAAGAGAAACGAGGGGCTGTGATCTCGCTCTCGCTAATTGCGTCTGAAGGATCAATGATTCAGTAATGATACAAATATGAGAGGTTCTTTTCTTTAGATTTGGGAAACCATTTTTTAAAGAATTGCCAGGAAAAAAATATGAATATTCATAGCAAATTAAATCCAGTGGAACATTTAAAAAATTTTACATTCCAGAATAACACTAAGAAAAGTGAAACCTAAAGAAATAAGTATGTATTTTTTTCTGCGCTCAAAATCTCTAGACACACTTCAGGTCAACCTAGACCGGCCCTCCCTTTAACCTGTCAATGGGGCAAAATGCCAAAACCACTTCCTCCTGCATCAGTCTCATCAGGGACTTTAATGTGTGGCACCCTGTAGGAGGGGATCCGCCCTGGCACGTGCACAAAACACACACACACACACACACACACACGCACACATATAAACACACCACCCCATCTTGACAGCTCACTCCAATTACTGGCCCTCGCTGTCGCATGGCCTGCATCTCCACTCAGAGCAGATCGCATGTGACCCTGTCCAGCATGCCGCTGGTGGAGGGGGAAGAGGGGGAACCGCGCAGCGAACAGGAGCACACACACACTGACACACACTAAAGGGACACTTTCCAAAAATAAAGGCCAATCAAAGAGTTTCATTCCAAACTGAGCTCCTCAGCACTTGAAAATATATCTGCCTCCTCTGACGAAAACACGACTGGCATCGAAGTAAGAGCACATTGCTGGTAGTGAGTCATCTTAAGACCTTTGTTTACAAATAGGTTGTGAAGATTGAATCATCTGTGTTTTTCAAATATTGACAGATTAATTTGAGGCAACAAAGTTTGGCCAAAATGGATATTTGCAATATTTGTATAAAGAACCTTTAGGACTAAAAAAAGAAAGTAGTACATTAGTGTTTTTCTGAAGATGTCCTGTTACTACGTGATGCATTAATTATATAACTAATTGGACTTAATTTTACATAGAAAACTGGAGACCAAAGAGCTGAAATGTTTGTCAAATCCTTAAACATAACATTTTGGGGCGAAAAAATCTGTAATAGTCAAACACTAAAGACACATTTAGCTTCTTTTGTTCAGTGCTTTTTGTTTTTCTTAACTTGATAATCAACCCCACCTCTACACTCTTTCTTTGTCCTATTTTGAAGTCTATAGATCCATTAGAGATTAAACTAGTATTTCAGTTTAAATATTCAGCAAAACTTCAAATATACCAAAGACAAAAGGGGCTGAAGCACAAGCATTATATTCAAATTCTTCACTTGTGCAAACAGACTCGCGCTGTAGAGCTGCTGAGCAAAGACTCTGATGAAGTTACGGTCAAAACCTTTACACACAAAAGGCTGTGAGTATCCTTGAGGAGGGATGCATGTTTTTCTGCTACATTTAGCTGGAAGTTGCACTGAATTTATAGACATTAAAATATGTTTAACTTAATGACGACTGCAGCAATGAGAAAAGGATTTTGTTTGACTTTCTGTTCATGTTTTAACTCCACAATTGCACCAGTTAACTCGGAGAGATTGTTGTCACCTCACCGCTGTTTGTAACTTTGAAATATTTAGTATTTTGTATTTTAAGTCCAGCATACATGATGTTTGTTTATCTAAAACCTGTTTTTTTGCTACCTTACTTCACATGTTTGAAGTGTGACTATGTGTCCTTGTGCAAAACACTGAAATCTCCAGCAGCTACACAAATCCTGTTTGTCCATAATTTAATTATCAGTGCCTTTGTTTACTTTAAATGTCTAACAACCCTCAAGTTCAAGCAACATCGATGTTTGTTCCTTTAAGCGTAACGTACAGAAACGAAAATGATTAATGGGCAAATATTCCACATACTTTATTTAAGCTATAAAAGATGCTTGTTGATAAGGCTGTGGCCTGGAGACATGATGTGAGCTTATGTTTTTAGTGCAGTTCTGAGTGTTTGTGGTGTCTCTCCTGGCCTCTCTGTGAGGACAGTTGTGGTGATGACACGTAATTTGAAAGTACAGATGAGCCCACTGGCTCTCTGTGGACACTGATACACTGTGGCACCCAGAAGAAAAATTAACAAATGCCCTCTTCTTTATTTTTGGTTTGGAGTCCTTGTTCAGAAGTGTTGCACATGTTATCTGAGCATGTTGGACTGCAGATTTGAGCTTTTGGGACATCGAACAGCTGAGTGTCCGCTGCAGAACTGGCTCGTTTTTGCTTTATTTGTTTTTGTAGAATTTGGGTGCTGCTAGCGTGCATGTTTTTACCTGTGTGTACAACAGCTTAATATCTCTTTTGAATCTTTGATGGCTAAAGTAATTTTAGGATAGATTGAATATATTTACTGTTTCTTACTAGCACCAGAGAAACTTTTTTCTATGTATTTCTGTAGTTTTTCTATAATTTTCCTGTTCCAATCTGCCCACTTATCTGCTTTTATACTCCTGTTTGAAAGCCGCTTGCATTTTTAGAAACCACACAGAAGGCTGAAAAAGGCCCAAACATAAAGTGTCATGACCGCATGGAAGTATTTAAACTTTTATCAAAAGTACATGGTGCTCCAAACAGGTTTTCAGGAGCCATTTAGCACCAGCAAAAACTGTGACTAGTTCTTCCTACAAGCATCTGTTTAGCACTACTAGCTAAATAGGAGACATAGGAGTGTTTTTGTGAATGCATTACACAACAAATGTTAAAATTGTGCAGCATGTGGGCATCACGTGGAAACGGAGGGAAAGATTTCGTCAACGGAAAAAAAAAGAAGTCTAAATGTGAGTCTGTCGCCTCACGGGTCGTAGAACAGGCTATCAGCTGGCTCGCACGTTGTACAAAAGTACCATTGTACCAGGAGAAGGTGCAGTCTATAAAGCGGCTCTTCCTTGGCACAGAGTGTTTCAGTCTGTCCATTAGCTGTATACCCAGTTGTCGGACTGGAGTGGGTTGACTTGGATGAGGCCTGTCTAAATCACTTCAGCACATATCAGCCCAGGAACAATCTCTCCTCTGTCTGATCCTCCTGGCACCACTCCACGCTGATCCTCCCACGGTCTCCCTCTCTTATGATTATTTTATCATTTTAAATTCTTTATGCCGCATTGCCGTGGCACCGGCCCCGCTAGAGCAGAGTGACGCGTTGGCCATACAGTACATTCACACTACAGTTATTTGGACGGCGCTCCGGTGTGGCTCTGTCCCGGTCCCTCGGTTGGATTCTGCTCGTCCATTAGTGCCATCTGTGCCTTCATGCACCGTCTGTGAGGGCCCCGTTGACGCCAAAACGATTGGCATTTCTCTGGAACAACCAGAGGGACGGTGCCCAGAGCTTTTAGCTGCCAATGATGTGCACTTATTCTGACAAAACCAGAGAGGATGGGGGTGAGTGGAAGCAAGCAGGAGGCCTGGGCAGGAAACAGCTGCACCTACAGTACTGCTGCTTCCGGAGATACCACTTATCTGTGCAACAAGAGACACATGATGCAGACTTTCAGAAGCTGTTTTAGGATGTACATGTTAGACATTTAGCTGGTGCATTACTGAACATAATGACTAGCTGCATGCTTGAACAGGTACACGAACAGATTAGTGCCTGCTTACCAACAAGCTCATCTTCATCATTAGGAAGCTAAACCTAATTTAACTGAGTAGAATCACCTTCTAAGTGGAAGCACCTGAGAACACAGACTCCAAATGTTTGCAGACATATATATGTGCAGTAAAATTACACCCAAAAATACTCTTGTAGATTTAATGGAGGAAACTGATAGGCAGCTTACCTTTATAGTTGTTTTTTTCTTGCCTCATTGACAGTTAGCACATTATGCCACGTTGTTAGGGCTGCCCCAAATGTGGTTTTTTGAGCTCCAAAGTTTTGCTGGCAATAAGAAGAAATATTAAAAGTTACACTTGGTGCATGCTCGGGGGGAATTAATATAAATCTTGTCAGACAAAATTATCATGCATATAATTTAAAGATAATGGCTGTGCTGTTATTTTAGCTACATTTGTAAGTAAACTGATCACTCATATATAAAGTTAGAGGTGAAAGAATGGCTGTTACTTTTTTCTCTGTCTCATACATCAAAGCCTCAATCTGGGTGCTCACGGAGGTCTTGAAGAACATAAAATTTGTGGATTTTGAAGCAGTTCTGTTCATAGGTTTTCTGCTAAGTCAGGTAAATAAGAGATCATCCCAACAGCATAGTCCGAGTAGTAGATAGTTGGTACAGATCTATCTGCTAAAAATCAGACATCAAGCTGTTCCTGATCATTTTTTGTGTGTGGGGGAAAAAGTAGGCTTGAAAGTTGTCGGAACTTGGCTTGTAAGTCCATGGCTGAAGGGGAAGATACACCACTTTGCACCCGTTTAAGTCATCTGTAAAACAAAGTGAAGAAACTTAGCAAAAACACATTGACTGGGAAAGTCAGTAGAAGTAGTAGTGTAGGATGTGCATGAGAATGGAGATAATGAGTGTGTACGATGCAGGAAAACAAAACAAAAGAAGTGAAGAAAAACTAAGAGGGCAAGCACACAACAGCCAGGCGGGAGAGCAAGAGTGAGAGAAAGATGCAAGAGAGCCAACAGCAGTTGTCTGGGAACACTGGGCGAGGAAGGGCCCGGGGTCTTCACAGCGTAAACACATCTGTGTTATCATCTCCGGGTCACGACAGAGGGCAGAAAAAGAGGAAAACAAAGAAGTGCATGTAACTAAGATATGCAAAAGCTTGACTGCCATGAGTTTGATGTCACTGTTTTACAATGCACAGAGAAAAAAGCATTGAGAAAAAGAACCGATTAGTTTGATCTCCACAATTTAGATGGATTAGTACCAGTTCTCAACTGGAATAGGTTCCAGATTTCCATCCCTAATCAGCACAGGTCAGCTACAGTTACTGTAATAGATTAGCACTTAAAAAACACTAAATAAAGTCTATTGAAAGTATTTCCACTTGCACTTATTTTAAATATAATATTTATAAACAGTTTTGAGTGATGCTAAGCCACTATGTCCCTGAAAGTACCTATAAAAACACTCTGCACGGGTTTGTAGGTGTAGGCAGGTAGATCTGATATTTTGACTTTGAGTGCTGACTTGGTGTAATTGTAATAAACTTGATTTGCTGCAGTAGCATTGAGATCTGATCGAGATTGTTTTGAAATAGCAGCAGAAACTTAAAAAAGAAGCAGAAATTCTAAAGATGAAGCAGACTAAAAAATCTTGACCTTTTTCTTTTCTGCCTTCAGAGTTTCTTTTCTGCTGAAATATTCTCCTGTCTGCAAGAAATGGGAGCCAGCAATGCTCTGACAGTCTGCAGACCATATGCTGCCGCCTGCTAGCGTAACTTTTTTACTGCAAGCTGTCACTCACTCCCTCTCTGCTCTCAGGGTCAGTCAAGTAGCCATCAGAGCCCGATTTCCTATCATCCACCACTTTATTCACAGAGAGACTGTGCAATCAAGGCAGTGTCGCTGTTTAAAAAGCCTGAAAGGTAAATATAGTGTCAGAGAACAGACTTTTATTATCATGAATTTCAACTGCAAATCCCAGTGACTGGATTATGAGGGCTGTCTGAATGTATATTAGTATTAATAAAAGCTATCTGCAGGGCACTGTTTAATGTATGTTACTTCATCTCCAATACAGTGGAAAACAAACTGGATAGAAATCTCCTTTCATAAAGTTTAATCAAAGTCATCTTGTAAAGGGCTGAACATCAAACTAACAAACGTGTTTGTTTAAATAAAAATTATTGCTTCAATACTGCTTGATTTCAGTAATAATATTACAGATTTTTATACTTTAGCAAACATTTTCTTTGGATTTTGTTTTTAGTGATGGTTCTTCTAGACCACCACAAGCTCCAAGAATTAACTTCTTAAAACATAATATCCTTTCTGTAACATTTGCATACTCTTATCTAATTTAACCTCTTCTTTGGGGAAACCAAGAGGATACGTAGATCAAAGATGAAGGACAATAAGATGCATTATTGTGTTTAAGTACTCTCTGGACCACATCATTAGAGGCTTGGACATCAAATCTCTGGGGGTGTCCTACGGTGTCCTGCATTAGAACGTTGGCAGTGGGTACTTAAGGTTCTGAGGGTTGCAGGAAGGGACCCTTCATGGATTGGTGAACACCTTTGGCTCATTGTCATGTTTCTCAAGATGATCCTTAGCAGTTTTTGTATTGTCCTGCTGGGGGAGACTGCAGCCATTGGGGAGTGCCCCACGGTTTCCAGCAGAGCCTTGTATAATCATTGAGATGATCAGTGTTATTGACAGAAGGTGTCAGTAATATTTAAACTGTGGCTGTTTAGTGTATTTAAAGATTCAGTAAATACTTTCTCAGTGTTTTTGGGATTCTGGAATAGCACATCATAAGTGATGCAGTCTACAGTCTCTTTGGGACTAAAGTTAACGTATCAAGGGATATTGCCCAAAGTATGTGCATTTTCTGCACTTTGTTTTTGTTTTGGTCCATAGTTAGGCTTTTAAGATACATCGTTGTTATGCTGAGATATTGTACCATCAGTAATGGAAACAACAAGTACAACTGAAACAAAAATATATCTAGGCGGCCTTTAAGGGTAAACAAGACCAAAATCCCAGCGGTGAGTTTAGTCCAGAAAGCAGACGTTACAGGAGCACATAAATCAGTCTGTACTTTTGACCATGCAGTCTACACATTTTTGGTAATGATACAGAAGCTTATGAGTACCAAAGTTCATGTAGTATTGTGGCCCATTGCACTATAGTGCATGCATATACACACGTCTATTAAGGCCATGAAGTAAGAACGGAAACTCTTTCCTGTTTTGGAACTTTCCTCCTGAAATTATTACTTCTTTGCCAGCTTCTTCCAAGCTATCTGCTAAACTTCACAGCAGTACTGAAGGGAGTTACTGTTTTTTCCTCCAATGTACCTTATGTGCTTGTGTAATCTTTATTCATCTCTTTACAATCAGTAGAAATGCCCGAGTTGTCAGCGAGCATCATGTATTTGGCCGAGTCTCAGGTGGCTCTGATTTCCCAGCAGGCCAGATGGCAGTGCTGTGTGGGCAGTGTATATGTGTGTGTGTATGTTTGAGTGTGTGTGTGGACGAGGGGCTGTGAGAAGAGGGCCAGCAGCCTCACGGAGGGAGGATTGCTCACACTCTGGCTCTGTCCTCTGTCCCCGTGCAGCTGTGCTTCTCCGTCCAACTTGAACTTTTAATTTGTTCAATATGTGGCAGAGGACACTGAGTAAAACAGAACACATGTCTGGTGGCTGAGGCTCGACAGGCAGGGACTCGAAGGGGAGGATGACACCGCGTGGAGTTGTTTTTTAACATGTCGAAGTCTGCTGCTTCCGGGAGATCGTGGATTTCATAAGGGAATAGTTCACACCTTTTTTTAAAATCAAGTGTTTGCTTTCTTGTACTTGGGTTTAAACCAACTCTGTAGAAATACACAGGGTGGCTGCATGTTCTTAAAAAGTCTTCAGCATTTACTAATAAAAGAGCTTAAAAAGTATTAAATTGACTTAAGTTCATGTCAAGTTAAGTCTGGATAAGTCCTGAAGGTTTTTAGTAATGTCACCATGTGAATTTCCAGCATACAGTGGTGTTATTTATAGTTTATATAGACTGTTTCAGGTTGTGTTTGTAATGGTAACAGTAGGATACTTAAGTACATTTGCTAACTTAATTCTTGTAGCTTGAACATGTCAAAAATACAAATATGTCATCCTGCAGGTCTCTGAGAAAAATTATATTTAAAGTGGTTTAGTCTAAGATGGACCTTCTTTAGATCCGCTGATACAGTCTAATTTTACATGACTGAGTCAGTCGGACGGATTAAGTTATAACAGTATTTCTCTTCAGGTCAGCGCTGTCAGTGTGAATTTAAACATGGATCAGCTGAATGTCACGGAAGTCTTAAACAAGGTTTAACCCTGTAACGCCAATGCGTTTGTGAGACCTCTGCATCATCAGTGTGATTTTTTTTTTTTTACCTAACCCCCTTATATTTTTTTTTGTTGAAGATAAACAAACTGTGAGCAATAAGTTGCACAAAAATGCCGAATGTAGTCAAAATAATACAAATTAAAACTCATATGTGCAAATTGATATATACAATAAAAATATTTTCAACAATTTTTTTATGGTTCAGGCTTTACAGGGTTAAGAAAACAGCTTAAATTAAGTTAAATCAAGTTAATCCCTAATGTAACTCAAGAAACAACAACATGGTCACATGGTATAGGATTTGTCTGTTTTTGATGTTTTGTTTATGAAAACTCAGCAGATTACTAAAACTAAGCAGCTTACAGCTTAGTTTGGGAACCCTGAAGAATAGCTTCCTTAAATATTTTGAAGAAACATGGGAAGCAAACTTTACATTCATCTTTCAAACAGTTCTGTCCCTGAAGAAACGTCATGTTTATTAGTTAGGAGGATATCTGGTAATTCATTGCATGGTTGCTGTTTCTTCACCACTCTTGCTGTAAAACTGAGACAGCTCTGTATATCCAGCCCTGTGTAGCCATCTACTTAAAGTCAAGGTGTGAATTGTAGCAGCCTCATGAAAGAGGAAAAAGCACTGGTGTCAAATACTTACTTCTAATACAAAACAAAAGCTTAAGAACAAAACAGTGAGATCGCTGCATCTTGTTTGAAGATGTGCCCTAAACCAATCACACAATATCAGTTTGTTATCAATAGCTCTGACCCAGAGAGGGAACATGGACTCGGGACTAGGGATGGTTATGATTTTGGAATATTAAAATAGTCATTAAATGATTAAAAATCCAATAGTTTATGCAATTCTTTCTTGTCTTAAAATACATATTTATCCTTGATCGTACCAGTACCAGGTAGTGTGTAATGCAATGCTGCTGGCAAAATGCAGGAATGCACCTTAACACAACAAAACCAAGAACACATTAACTACCAGTCGGTGGGCCAGGTCAAATGTGGTGCAGTGATATTAGATTTTCCTGCACAAACAGGAGACACATGAAAAATATGAAAATGAGATCCTGTGCAAACTCTGCCAGCTAAAGCTAGCGTGTCATAAGTGTACCACTTTCATTTGAGAGAGTGATCTTCACAGAATAGTGAAATAACTCCCAGTGAATATCAAATAGTATTTTGGCTTTTACACTGAACTTCTGGGGACTCCTGTGGTTTCTGGCACCAGGATGTTGGCAGCAAATCCTTTGCCTTTCCTGGGTTGAGGCCTCCGTGGTCCAGGTGTTCTTGTACATCCCACAGAAGTTCAATTGAATTGTGGGATGGTATCTTAGAGGTGCAGACGACAGCTGAGTTGCATTTTCTCAAAACACCACATCTCTGTGGCTTTCAAACCCCAAAACACGCTACGCCAAAAATTGGTCCACCCTAAGGATTGGGTCCCCCGGCACAAACAGAGTAATATAGTGTACACTGTTAAGTGCCAGGAGGATTGCCGTGATTTATACATTGGGGAAACCAAACAACCTTTGGCTAAGCGGATGGCACAACACAGAAGAGCTACCTCGTCAGACCAGGACTCCGCAGTCTATTCACACCTACAGGCCAGTGGCCACTCTTTCAGTGATGAGGACGTACACATCCTGGACAGGGAGGAACGCTGGTTTGAACGGGGAGTCAAGGAGGCCATTTACGTGAAAAGGGAAAGACCATCTCTGAACCGAGGAGGGGGCCTAAGGGTACATCTGTCACCATCTTACAATGCTGTGATTGCAGCCATTCCCCAATCTCTGTGAATGGTACTCATGGCCATTGATCAATGGTCATGACAATTTGCATACTA